>AYJT01046015.1:0-14737 GCA_001278415.1 Ocimum tenuiflorum
TCTTGAAAGGTAATTAGTCATTACAAATTCGGGTTCAATGTTAGTGTCTTCAGTTTCATTCCTTGCTCGGACATTTTTGGAAAACCTTTGCAGGAAACACCCAACACAACAAATATGTTTCAAAAATCAGTTCAAGCTTAGTTGTATTAGACCGCATGATGCGATACATACATGTCAAAGAACTAGTCTATCTGCCTTGAGATATATGCACATCCCCTTTACTGCAAAATGATGAAGATCAATTATATATGCTGGTAGAACTTGTGAGCGGAGGTTTCTGCTTGCTATAGATTTGGGAAACTTTATGCTTTCAGTTGAAGAAATCATGTGCTTGTGTTAAGCTTTTAAAATCACTGCTGGTTGTTGGAGAGATAGTATGCCTTGCTCCCTTGAAGGGTTGCAAATTTCTTTTGTGGATCAGTGGAGGGAGGGCTCTGCTTGTTAAAGTAGCTTTATTTCAGCTTCTCATAATTCTTCTCGCCTTCTTGTTGAAATTATAGACTTACAGTATTTGAAATGATGGCTGATAAAAATGTTGTTAGTATTTGAAATACTTGTTAGTGTGGATGGATGATGGAGGACTCTCGCTGTTTTAGTTGCTCTTAGTTTTCAGATCCTTCTATTACGTCTGTTGTCCAATGTTTTAACTACATTAGTTCATTCCATTTCATTACTTCTGAGTGGTCTGTTGAAATGAGTTTGGATGTTTAAATTCCCTTTCAGTTGAATATTTGCTATCTGAAACGAGGAACAGTATGGTTCTCAGCTAATTCAAATTTTAATGGATTCCCCTTTCTCCCTTAAGTATGCGAGCAGGCATATAGTATGGCGCAAGATTTGGATCCGAACAGCGATGGTAGAGGTGTTCTTCAGTTTAAGACAGGTTTAATGTCTGTAATCAAGGTACAGTAACAGATTTACTATTTGTTAATGTTGTTTTTTTGCATAAAGATCCAAATCCCAGGAAATTCTAGGATGCGATAATTGTTCCCATATCATTATTGGAAGAAAAGGAAATTGGATTTTGATTGACATATTACTAGTTCCATTTTCTCAAACAGCGAATTGTTCTTATACCAAGCATTAGCTAACATACTACCATGATCCGACACATTCTTTCTTCCAAGTTTATCAGGTGTAGTCTAAAGATAGATGCTATCTAATGTGTACTGATTTTATTTGATTTGTGCAATAAATAGGCTTCTTTGGGATCATTTATCTATCTACTTTGCTGCTCTTTTGATTCTTAGTCACATTTTCAGTGATTTAACTTTACTTTTTATGCAGCAAAAACTTGCTAAAAAGGATGGTGGACCAATTGATCGCAATCGTGATATGGAGATTTTATGGGATTTTTATAATCGATTTAAAAGGCGAAAGGAAGTGGACGACATTGAGAGAGAGGAACAGAAATGGCGTGAATCTGGCAATTACAGTGCAAGTATTGGGAAGTAAGCTCTTTAGCCTTTAGTATATTTTTCACTTGACTAAATCAATTTATCCTTGCTGGTGCAATTTATGTTTAGGCATTAATTCAGGCAATCTGCTGAAATAGAACGGTTGAAAATAACACAAAATGTCGTTTTGCATTGGATATATTGCACTAAAAAATAAACATTCACAAATCTTTGGCAACTTTCCAGCATCGCATGTGGCATCTGCACAGCATTATTGACCCTGTTTGGCATTTACACTGGTGTATTATGGAAAAAACATATCCTGCTTATTTTTTCATATGGTCTATTCATTTAGTTCCTAGGGCCAATATATAATTGTTATAAATTTTTATACTGAACAAGGATTCAGGTCTAGTAATTCAAAAAATTATTAAGTACAAATGGTTGAGGTCTCAAGGAAAAACAAACACGAGTTACTGTGACTCCTATGATCCTTGAAGACTTTGTTCGAAACCCACCGTGAACCAAAATTTGACCTGGTAGCTCCATTTTATTGTTCTTCTAAAGTATAATTTTTGTTTATGTTATTCCCCTGTGATCAGAATCTTAAGCATGTGCAGCATCATGTCCCCACTGTGTTTCATTTCCCCCCTTCAGTGCTCAAATCAGTATAATTGTCCTTATGCCTCCAGCGGCCTGTTCTCCATCTTTCTGTAAATGAAGCAAGAAAAAGTTTTATATTGTTTCGCTTCCTTACTCATTCATTACTTAAGCCTTTCTATGCTCTGTTTCAACGTGATCTTGTTAATTAATATTTTTTTGTAGATTAATCACCTGGTTATGATTACTTTTGTAGTCTTACTGATATAAAATCTAGCGGTTATACTTAAAGGGCCTCACTAATTTTCCTGTCCTTTGCCACCTGTTTCACCCTGGACCTTAGATTCACAGAAATGAAAAAAGTCTTTTCTACATTGAGGGCTTTGGTTGAGGTGTTGGAGGCTCTTAGTAAAGATGCAACTCCAAGTGGTGTGAGAAGGCTTATTATGGATGAGGTATTCTCTACCTTCTTTACCATGTTCTTAGCTTGTGCAGGATTGTTTCTTACACATTTAATGGTTTGTTTGCCATTTTTTTTAAATAAATAAGAGTATTCAAGAGTATTACAAATTCTTTCTGTTTTTTGATTCATTTTGGTGTTTGTTTCAGTTAAGAAGGATAAAAAAGTCAGATGCAACCATATCAGGTGAACTCATCCCATACAACATTGTCCCTCTGGATGCACCATCTATGACCAATGCTATCGGGTACTTTCCAGAAGTAAGTTAATGTTATAATCATGGAATTGTTATATGCTCGTGCCCTAATATCCTAACCATAGATATTTTCAGGAGCAAAGTATCTTTCATTGATCATGTTTGTGCCTATGAAGATGTATAACTGACATCTTAAGCTGTCACTTTTTACTTCTGTATTTGATAATATTTAATTTTGTTTACTTCCTCTTTAATTACCTTGTCATGATCTATCTGCCTTTCTGCTGAGTCTTCATTGAATTGTTGGTGCTCCAGATCTCTTCAATAATTCCTTGTTTGATCAATGATTTTTATAGGTTAGAGGTGCAATATCAGCAATAAGATACACTGAGCAGTTTCCTCGGCTTCCAGCTGGTTTTGAAATTTCTGGACAACGGGATCTGGACATGTTTGACCTTTTGGAATACGTGTTTGGTTTTCAGGTGTCATTTGATTTTTTTCAAATCCTATCTCTAATAAAATAGTGTTCTCTGCCTTCTGCAAGTGCAATTGATAAAAAATCAGTTATTTGCTTATTCTTCCTCTTTGATAGCCAGCGAAAAGATTATATGATGTTTTCATCTGTTGGTAGTAGTAGTAAGCATATGAAAGGTTTACTAAAAGAGTGCAGCTTGCTTATTGACTGATATGTAGCATTCGCTTTATGGCTTCCGTGGTGATTTGACTGTATGTTTTGCAGAAAGACAATATAAGGAACCAGCGTGAGCATGTTGTCCTCACTTTAGCCAACACACAGTCACGTCTTGGCATCCCAGTTGAAGCTGATCCAGTGGGTGCCTTCATTAGGTTTACGTAAGCCACTTAAGGGTATCAAGAAGCCATAATTTATGACAGCTGATCATCTTTTTTAATTCCTCCGCAGAAACTAGACGAAAGAGCTATAAGAGAGGTCTTCTTGAAGGTCCTTGATAATTACATCAAATGGTGTAGATATTTGCGGATACGTGTTGTATGGAACAGGTTCTTTCACTAGAACTCTTCTACTTTGTTTAAGAGTTTATGAAATAACTTCTCAAATTTGTTTCTTGTAGCTTGGATGCCATTACCAGGGAGAGGAAGCTTTTCTTAGTTTCACTGTATTTATGCATCTGGGGGGAAGCTGCGAACGTCCGTTTTCTTCCTGAATGCATTTGCTACCTGTTTCATCGTGTACGTCTTTAATGCCTGTGCAGTTGTTTTCTTTGGAAGTATGGTATCCATTATGGTTTTTGTTGTTGGTCTTCTGGAGAGTATGTATTTTCTATTTTCCATGTTTCACATCATGTAGGATTTCCCTTGCCTCACATTGCCCATACATGTTTACCGATTGCTTCGTCTTTGTTTAGTTACTTTATCTGACAAGTCATATTATGAAATACATTGCACACGATCACAAATATTTGATAGTAGCTAATAATATATGAACTACATAAATTTGATGCTTGCTATAGGCCAAAACTTTTGAGTTTTCCATCAAAAGTCACCACCAAAATGGAACTCACTTCATATAGCACTAGAGTTCTCTAGAATTTTGGCTCCATAATATGGCAAATTATTAGAATACATATGAATTAATAAAATGTATATAAAATGAGTTGAGAGTGTGGAAGTATTGAGTGTGAATAATTTAAAATGTGCTGAGTCATAGCCCCAAAAATAATTAATTGGGCACACGGTGTGCTAAATGTCAATTTCTTATATGTTAGCAAGTCATAATTTTAAGATTAGTGGGTGATAATATTCAAAAAGCAATTCGCGTGACCTATTTTGATGCCACTTATTAAATATATGATTAAAGATACATGACAATCATCTTTCTTTTTCATTATGATCTGAATGAACACAAGTTAACTCTGTACAGTAGAGTTCAACCAGTTTTGCAGTCCATCTTCATTAACTTTTATGTGTACAGATGCAGTATATTATAATTTTTTAGTCTAAATATATGTTATATATAATATTATAACATAAAAATACACGCACAGTAACCATTATTGTATTTATATAATGCACATTATTGAATTTGACAATATAATTGAAGTATGATTTTAGGTTTAATTTTGAATTTAGGTCTTGTGCAATTGAAGGAACCTGAGCTTAAAGGATTCCAAAAGCTATTACATTCCCAAATTACTGATGGAATTAATTTAGAAAAGATTTGATAATGTAAATAAATGCAGATGTACTTGGTTGAAAGAACTACTGTTCATTTTTTGAAGACTTTGATAGTGTTCTATTTATTAGTTAAATGTAAATGGGGGTAAAGGAGCCAAAAAATAAATTTCGCACATGAAGCCACTCTTAATATTTAGTATAATTCAAATATAGTCATTCTTCCTTACAGGTACTTCCATCAGTTAGACAAAGGCCTCTTCGAGGATCTGACCCATGCTTTTCTGTTTGGAGTTATGTGGATTAAGTAGAATATTTTCATAAGTATTGCTCCTGCAGTTTATATTGATTTGTTTATAATTGCGCTTGTACAAATTTTACATGGACTTCTAAGTTACAAAATGATATTGGTGCATGTATCTTGGTGCTCTTTGTTAAACTGAATTTCACAATTGCTAGTTCATTGTTGTGGTAATTATTGCTTTTTCTAATGGTGCTCGTATAGATGGCAAGGGAATTAGATGCAATTTTGGATCAGGGGGTGGCGACTCACGCTGATAGTTGTATAAGCGAAGGTGGTTCTGTTTCATTCCTCGATCAAATCATTTGTCCTATATATACAGTGTTAAGAAAGGTGAGTGCATTGTTTAGTATTTGCACTTGTAAATTTTCTCTACGCTGGCTTGCTTAGCATTTGACACACCATGTGCAGGGTATCAACTAGCTTGAGTGATCTTTTCCTTGTAGAGATTTCATATATTTTTTTCTTCCGTAAAGCTTTTTCAGCAAGAGATCATATTTATTGTTTATTATACATAATTGTGTGCTTGAAAAGTTATAATGTCTCCTTTTACAATCTAAATCTAAATTTAAAATTTCTTTACACCTTTTGATTTTACCAACTATTTCCATTATCAACAGGAAGCTGATGAGAATAATAATGGGAAAGCTGCACACTCAAAATGGCGGAATTATGATGATTTTAATGAGTATTTCTGGTAATTCTTCCTTATTTTTTATTCCAAGTCCATCATAGATATTTGATATTTCTTTTGCATTTTATTTCACTCTTATTTGATTTGTAGGTCGCCTGCTTGCTTTGAGTTAGGCTGGCCTATGAACAAAGAGTCACCTTTTCTGATGCATCCAAAAAAAAGGAAACGGGTTAGTTCTAGTATCTCCAATTGACATAGATATCTTATATTGTGTTGCTGAAGCTCATTCCATATTATCTCTGTTTCTTTTGTGTTCCATTCCAACAAAACAGACTGGTAAAAGTTCATTTGTTGAACATCGAACTTTTCTTCACCTGTATCGGAGTTTCCATCGTCTGTGGATCTTTTTGATTATAATGTTTCAGGTAAAGTTGCAGTCCTGTCTTTCCAGTTGTATTTACTAAATAAGCATTTCCTTGGCCTTCATGCTTTTATCTTTGTACAGGCTCTTGCTATTATTGCTTTCAGTGATGGCAAACTTAATCTTGATACCTTTAAGTTGCTGCTTAGCGTTGGCCCAACATTTGCTTTAATGAATTTCCTGGAGAGTAAGCATGGAATTAGTGTTAATCTTGTTGTTACTGCTTTCGATTTCTGATATTTTATTCCTATAGTTTGCTTTGCCGTCTAATTTTCCTCCATTTGGCTTCTTGGTTGGCATCAGGTGCTTTAGATGTTTTACTTATGTTTGGGGCTTATACAACTGCCCGTGGGATGGCTATATCAAGGCTTGTTATAAGATTCTTCTGGTGCGGATTGAGTGCCGTATTTGTGCTCTATGTCTACCTGTAAGTTCATACTCTCTCAGCTAATAGAGTTGTTTTATGTTTAATATTTGTTGCTAATACAATAATCATCATGGTTTTCAGGAAACTCTTTGAGGAAAGGAATAAGAACAACTCAGATTCATTCTATTTCAGGATTTATGTCCTAGTATTGGGTATATATGCTGGTGTGAGGCTGCTATTTGCCCTGCTGCTCAAATTCCCTTCATGTCACAGGCTATCTGAAATGTCGGACCATCCATTTTTCCAATTTTTCAAATGGATTTATGAGGTATGATTTCTTGTGTTCCATTGATTTTTAAAAATGTTATCCATCTTGTCTGAAGAAACCAACCTAAAAAGAATAACAGTGAAAAATGAGTTGTGCAATCACCATCATTATGCAGTTTGTGCCAGTGTGAGAAATAACCATATTTTTTTCACCATCAACCCGTGGTAAATGATCAAATTACAACCTTTCCTTTGGAGGGTTCTTAAGAAATCTATGATGTCTTCTTTGCTTTCTGTTTTGGAGGTGTTCCTTCCCTCCCATTAAGTTCTGCGATTAATTTCAGGAACGCTACTTTGTTGGTCGTGGACTTGTTGAAAAGACCACCGACTATATGCGGTTTGTTCTTATTTTTCTTGAAGTTCTTGATATTTCTGCTTTACTGGCTGCAATTGGTTTCCCAATATTTTTCATATATAAACTAATTTGACGCATCTAAAACATAAAAGTAACCAATGAAAGTCCAACTTAAATTGAAAACTGAACTAGTGTCCTAATCAAAATAGAAAACTGAGCGAATAACTTTAAAAAATCTAAATACTTTAGCCTTTTCTGCACGTGCGGATGAATTCAGTCAGGTTGCGTGCATGGTGGCCACTTTGTTTAAGTCTGCCCAATTTCTGGGAGGTTGAATCTGATCTATTGGGATCCCAATAATGCTAGTGATCTGCCTTGATATTTTTTCGTACTATTATTCTATTAACTTTGTTTATATTGCTTTCAATGCTCAACTATGCAGCTATGTGTTCTACTGGCTTGTGATCTTTGCCTGCAAGTTTCCATTTGCTTACTTCCTTCAGGCAAGTCATTCTATCTTCCTTTACCCAATTAGGATGCCATACTTTTGTTTTGTCTGAATCAGCGAGAAATTTGGTAATGACAGATTAAGCCGCTGGTCAAGCCTACCCAGATCATCATAGATCTACCACGGCTTACGTATTCATGGCACGATTTTATATCAAAGAGTATACCCTTTTTCCCATTCTTGATTACTTTCCCAATTAATTACCTAGTTAAGATATTTACATTTCCTAAATAAGCAACTCAATATTGTGGTTTACTGGGAAGATGATAATTTTTCTTGTGGAGCTTCCATTTTGAAAATTTCGATTTAAATAATTCATTAGATCTGTGACCATTATGTGGCACTTCAATGGTAACCACGTCTTTAATTGCTGACTGGTTTTATTATCATAGTAATTCAGTTGTTGAGCTTCCATGTTGAGTAATTGAGCTGAGCACCTTAAACAGAATCTTTTCTGAAGTGAAGACTTGAACATCTATTTTTCAACTGTCCTTTTGGGTTTTGAAGGAATGAGGATGCATGTATCATCCTTCATGGAGTGAAATACTAGTCTATATATACGCATTTTTTTTGGGTTTATCTCATTTTAGAACAGGAATTGACTTTTGTTTCTCTCTTCTATTCAAATATAAACACAAGAATCTGATGCTTTGTCATTTGATTTTTGTTGCAGATAATAATAATGCATTAACTATAGCTAGCTTATGGGCACCTGTTATAGCTGTGAGTATATATTCTTTTATGCTTATGTAGTTTTAGAAGATATGTATCTGCTGCTTATTTTGCTGGGTCAAATATATGGTATTGTATTCATGAGTATGTTTCAATGTGGAAAATATCACTTTGCTACTTTCTTCCGTTAGTAATTGTTGCTGCCTCAAATCTTTTATTAATGATTATATGGAATAAAGGAGGTTACTTGGAAGTAAGGTTCCCAGATCCAGATGAAAAGCTCTTAAATATATTTTGACTCAACCTTGAGATGGTTTAAGTTTTGTTAACTCAAGCTTGTTTTGATCTTCAATTGTGCTTCATGTTGCCAACAACTAAAATAGAAGGGTTTAGAAGCAGGACATGTTTTTTTTATAGAATTATTTGGGTCCTCTATTTCTATTTTGAATTATTAGGTAAGATAAACAGACACACTGTCATACATACAATCAAGATAATAGGGCACAGTAAAGAAGCATATCTATATCATTAAACATGATTCACTATCGGAAATATATTCTTTCAGTCAGTGTATATTATAAATTGAAGATTATTTATGAAATCAGGATATCCAACAAACTTCTTACCTTTCCCTACTTAAGGAAATTGGGCACTAAATAGTTTCTTGCACATTAGTAACTTGGACTAATAAGTGCGTATGTGTACATGACTGTTAGAGATAACACTACATTAAGTAAGGATACTATATAATTTGGAAACCAAAAATAGAATGCTAAGTATTAATTTGGGAAGAAGACATTACATAAAATGTCTTAGAGATGTTGAAATTTAATGTTAGATTTCTAATATCACAAAGTGCTACATCTCATAATAGTTAATATATGATATATACAAAAACCAAATAAATAAGTATAATATACATAAGTAATCTAATATTATTCCAAAATCTAGTGCACGTTTAAAACATGTTTATAAGCGCATATGCATATTTTAGTTTTTATGGTATATCTCACATTTAATATTATATTATATTCATAAAAGTTGATTTTTAAATACATATGCTATGTATGATATAAGTAAATAATGATTCCATTACAAACATATGTGATATATGATTTTTGTTAGATCAATTATTTATAAGAATTATACAATAATAGTTCGTGCATACATTGTAATCTATTGATAGTTAGGAGAGACAATGATGATGTATGAGACGACATATTAGTAGTTAATGGAGATAAATATTAGTTTTGTAAAAGTTCATGAAGATAATGTAATATACATCAGTGTGTGTGAATTATTATCTAGTAAAATGCCATTACTTTCTAATGTTGCTGTTGCAGTGGGCTAGAACATCGACACTGATATTTCTTATGCACAACTATATTGTAAAATATGTATAGGCGTGGATTTCGGACTAACACTTGGTTACCAATAGTGATGAATTGCGAAGTTGGGTGCATCTTAAATTGATTGATTGAATGCTCAAGGCAAGAATTATAGAAACTATTCTTTCTCACTTATCGATGAAAACTTTAGAAACTATCATTTATTACAGGGTTTTGAGATTTCTTTTTTGCATGAATTATCGTTGTCAATTCAAGACAATAGGTTTGTGCTCCAGTTGCTTTGTTGATCCTTAATACTTTCCATCATTTTGTTCAGATGTGAACAAAAACTCAGTAGCTGCATCATGACATCTACACCACCTTCTAGGTGGTTGATATTTGCTGACCTATCGTCATGGTCTTATTGCCAATGAATACAACTGTATCATCTAGAATATCGACCACAAAGCTACAATTTCAATGCTAGGCATGTAAATGCTTACAATTTTTTGCATCCATTTACTTACTTTGACATGTTCACTGGAGTGTACTGAAGTAAGATCCATTTCTGATGTATCTTATCAGTAAGTAAATGAAAATTATTGCTTGGCTGCAACCATCACCAGTAGCCGCATTACATTTTCTAATTAAGCTAAGATGCTTATTTCTCATTACTTAGTAGCAATTCAATAGCATTTGCGATTTAATTCAGTGTCCTGATAAAGGGATTTCAAACGCTCCCTGTTCCAGATTTTTGGGCCATAAGCCTCTTTTTATCTTTTTCTGATTGAGTTTTGAATTTATTTACTGTTTATGACAGTGTGTTCTGTTGTAATTTAAAATTCACTCAACTAATCTTTCTTTCTCGGAACGCAATTTCTATCTACAGATTTATCTAATGGATATCCACATTTGGTATACTCTATTATCTGCAATTTATGGCGCAGTGATGGGAGCGCGGGCGCGCTTAGGGGAGGTACTGGTCTCAGTCTGTTTCATCTGTTGAATGCATTCCTTAAGCTAATCTACTCTTTCTATGCATTATGATCTGCTGGTATTTATAAATTTGAGTAAGCCATTTCACCATACTAATTATATTTTTAATGATGAACTGGAAGATTCGATCAATTGAAATGGTTCACAAGCGATTTGAAAGTTTTCCAGGAGCTTTTGTGAAGAATCTTGTATCTCCACATATCAAAAGGTAAATTTTGCGGACATTTTAATCATTAGGATACTGTCTTGAAGTTTCAAATCATTATGACACGTTCTAACATTTTAATCATATGGTATTTTAGGTTGCCATTTAATGCAGAATCATCACAGGTCAGTGCGTCTGAAACTCTAGAAGCTTGACTTGGATTTTGGTACATAATATTTTAAATCTGAAATTATCATATCAATATCTTTATGCAATTGATATCAAAGTAATGTTGCTCGTGAAGTTATAGGATCTCTCATCTAGTAATTTTTGTCAAATCTTTTTTTGTATGGGGTCGTCCTTTTTTTTATAACTTTACATCAAAGGTACTGGTTAACAAGGATTTGTGGGTTTATCTTGGGTAAGATGTAGATGCACAAGCTGTAAGCATTTCTATGTAATAACTAATACGAAAACTTCGGTATTCTTGAAGAGTTTCTCTCTCTAAACTACTCTCTCTCTACGATTAGTGAATTTGCTCTATACAACATCTAGGCAAACAAAATTTCAGTGATTGATTCCAATCAGTCTGACATACAAGATATGTTATGCCGGTGCCACCTAATGCTCAATATAAGAGTATAATGCAATCCGTTGGTTTATTAATACACTTCTTGTGCTTTTATTATTTTTTTTCCATTTATTATTTTACTGCTTCACTCATTATTGATATCGACTCCAGAGTTCTCATGACAACAACAAGAGCTATGCTGCCATGTTTTCCCCCTTCTGGAATGAAATTATCAAAAGTTTGCGGGAAGAAGATTATATTAGTAATAGGTTTGTAATTCTGGCCTTCCATTGTCAAATCATTGCACTTTGTTTCCTTTCTTTCTAAGCAGAATTATTTTGCTGGTATTGGAATATACACATTCATACTCATATAATGTATATATGTATACGTAACTATAATCCTGATGTATAACTTCAGGGAGATGGACCTACTTATGATGCCTAGCAACACTGGAAGCCTGAAATTGGTTCAGTGGCCACTTTTTCTTCTTAGCAGCAAGGTGCTGCTTTTACTCATTTTTGCCTCCCTTGATTGCTAGTTTCTGATTAATTTTTAATTAGTCTCGCAGCTCTTAGTAGGCACACTATTTTCTCTTTTTCTTTCAGATCTTACTGGCCATTGATTTAGCTTTGGATTGCAAAGACACACAAACTGATCTCTGGAATAGAATATGCAAAGATGAGTACATGGAGTATGCAGTCCAGGAGTGTTATTCAAGTATTGAAAAAATTTTGCACTCTTTGGTTGATGGAGAAGGAAGACTTTGGTGAGACGTCTTTTCTTTTCGTTTCTTGCAAAGAAGTTTGGATCTCTTATTTTTTCTAGGTATTAAGGTTCACGATCTTATGATGTTATCTGATCAGCCGTTATCCCTTGTTTTGTTTCATTGCAGGGTTGAAAGGGTATTTCGTGAGATCAATGGCAGTATATCGGAAGGGTCGTTAGTCATTACTTTATCACTTAAGAAACTTCCTGTGGTGCTCTCTAGATTTACAGCTTTGACTGGGCTACTGGTATTTTCTTTTCTCTTGAGCATTGTACTACTACAAAGTTTACCTGATGCTCTCTTTCTTCTGCCTGAGATTTTTATAATGTTGGTTGAGAACCTTACTTTTGGAATTTCCTGATATTTCTATTTAGACTTCCTAATCAAATTGTGACAAGCAAACCATGAATAATTTCACAAATAAAAAGAACTTCTAGGAACTACGAAGAAAAGTACTTCATTACTACACATATAATGGAGCTCGCAATAGACTGAGTAGTTGTGTAAATTTATGATTGTCTACCATTTGCATTTTGTGTTTAGTGATAGAGTTGGTAATTATATGTTTGTCTACTGACCTTTTCTTGTTGGTAGACACTTTAATTCAGGATTTGAAACCTGATAATTTTGATAATTATGCTTGTTATAATCTTTGCAACTATATTCTATTTTATTGGGATTCATTCTTTTTTTTCTTTTTTTTGGTTGAGTGCGGTAATGCTGTATTTTCCTTCTCTCTGCTTTGTTTCTACTATTTCAAGGGAATGTGTTTTTCTTCAAACTATTTATAATTTTGTCATTTTCATTCTTTCATCTTCAAGTTTTTGGATTAGCTCAAAAGTAAAGATGCCTTCCTGTCTGTAGATGTACAATTCTTGGTTATCTATCTCGTTTTAATCTCTTATTGGATGTTTCATTCTTCAACGATAACTAAATCTTGGTCTGTGCTTTTTCATAACTTGATGACTTTAAACACAATCTATTTTTCTTTGCTATTGTTCTGACATCTTTTGTATTGGTCAGATACGCAACCCTACTCCTGAACTTGCAAAAGGTGCCGCAAAAGCTGTATATGATTTTTATGATGTTGTTACACATGAATTGCTGTCTTCTGATTTGAGGTAAACGTGGTAGAAAAGCTTCTCATACTGGCTACTGAATCCTTTGTCTAAATTTAATATTGAGATATGTTCACTTTATTTTCTCCAGGGAACAGCTTGATACATGGCATATATTGTTGAGGGCTAGAAATGAGGGCCGCCTCTTTTCAAGGATTGAGTGGCCAAAAGATCCTGATATTGTAATTTATGATCCCAAACACTCCGTTTTGAGTTTAGACAGTGAAAGTTTTAGTAATTCTATATATTTATCTATATTGTTTTTAACAGAAAGAGCAGGTGAAACGGTTGCATCTACTTCTCACTGTGAAGGATAATGCCGCTAACATACCTAAGAATCTTGAAGCAAGAAGAAGGTTGCAATTTTTCACTAATTCATTGTTTATGGACATGCCAAAAGCCAAGCCTGTTTGTGAAATGATGCCATTCTGGTATATTTTTCTTATGATTTTTTTGTTAATGTCAGTACCATCACTTCTAATATTGGAGAGAAATAGCTCATTTTTTGTTTTTCTTTTTAATATGTAGTCAACAGTTCTCTCTAACTCCTTGCTTTAATTGGCTTCAAACAGTGTCTTCACGCCATACTACAGTGAAACAGTGCTTTACAGCAACTCAGAGTTGCGGGTTGAAAATGAAGATGGAATATCAACTCTTTTCTATCTCCAGAAGATATTTCCTGGTTTGTTACTTATATGATTTGTGGTTTTGTTGGAAGTGCAATTATCATTTTAATGTATATAATTGGTTGTCCTGCCATCGTTGTTTGCTAAATTTGGATTTCTGTATTAACAATGTTTTCTGCTCCATAGACGTCTTGTTTCTTGTGATTTCACTCTTTGAATGGCGATAGCATTATATATTCCTAATACCCTTGTTCGAGTTCTTTTCTGCTGTTTGCTTGTTTTTTTTATTGTGTCTGACTGCACCCTGTTAACCTTTTGTCTATGTTTTAGAAGTATTTCTGACGTATTTCATTCATGCATGTATTTATCTGTAGTGTTAAGTGACAAGTGCAACATTCTTCTTGCTAGTAGAACCTTATTGGTTTAAAGAGTTGGACATCAGCTTTTCTTATTTTCGTTGGATTGCTCAAATTAGTAACTTGTTCTTAAGAGCAATTATATCATATGAAACGGTTTTCCTTGCTGTGTTGCTTGGCCAAGTACGCCAATATTGTCAGCTATGGGAGCAGCACTTTATAGAAGTGTGTTCTAGTTAAACTTTCAAGGAACGTGTTTGAGATAAAATATAATTCGTTTGTTTTTGAACCTCATGGCCCACATATTTAATTAATTGAATATATTTTTGAAGTTAATGAAATCAGACAGTGTGTCAGTTTTGTCAATTATAGTATGATTTTGTGTGCTGCAAAATCAGCCATTTGTCTTACTTCTGCATTATATTGTTATCATACTTAAAAGAACAATTTTTCACTAAAATGAGAGTTTTATTAAGAGAAGTAATTAATTTGAGATCTT
>AYJT01046018.1:0-13355 GCA_001278415.1 Ocimum tenuiflorum
GGGGAGACTGAGTGGAATATGAGGACGTTGTCGAGGGAGAATTTGTCATTGCTGAAGTTCATGAAGGAGGAGATACCGGGCGTGACTTCGCCGATGGTTTATGTTGCTATGATGTTTAGTTGGTTTGCTTGGCATGTTGAGGATCATGACTTGCATAGCATGAACTATTTGCATCTAGGCTCGGGGAAGACGTGGTATGGTGTGCCGAGGGCGGCAGCTGTTGCATTTGAGGAAGTGATAAGGGAGCACGGGTATGGTGGAGAGATTAATCCTCTTGGTAAGATGGGTTTACTGCTTAATGGAAACTACGGTCTCATTGATTTTAGTAGCATTGAATTGCAAGAAGTGTAATTACTATGATATGCTGAAATTAGTTTGGTGATGGGAAGATTAGCAGTAAATAGTAGGTGCCGCTGAAAATGGTGTCTGCATATTCAATCTTACTCTTTTATTAAAACAATATGATTTGTTACGATATGGCATTTAATCTTGTGGAAATTGGTAAGAACTTACAAGCCCAGGCATAGTACATATCGGGGAATGCTGTTTCTAGGAACTTAATAGATGTATTAGCATCTCTGTTCATTTGTTCCAGGGTTTTATGTATTAGATATTTTTTTCAAGATGATTTTCAATGGGTAGATTTTGTAAGCTTAATCTGCTTATTTGGTAGAAGGTGAATAATCTTTAACTAAGTTACCTTTTCCTTTGTCCGCTAGTTATTATGTTGCTTAATTAGTAAATGAGTCAACTGCCACTTGTCATTATTATTCAAAACTATTTAATGAACACACTACAGGATTTGGGAACTTTAATCTATCTGGCCTCTAGGAAGATAGAGGATTATTCAATTTAAGAATCTAATGCTCTTCATTCCCTAATGAACTGAGGTCTTGACATGCTTCCTTATGAAACAGGAACCTGTAAATAGTTCAAGCTCCTACTCTTCCTCGGTTTTGTAACATTAATTGTTTTGTCAAGTTCCGACCTTCTGTGTTTCTTCAAAACTCTTACCATTCAGTTTTTAACTCATAGTGTGAGCTTTTTATTCAGAGCTTTTTGTGTTTCTAATTTCTTAATAAGAAAAACTGAATTACAAAAACAAAATAGCGACAGTCTATCCTTCTAAACTTATAGAGTTCACTAGTCATTTGCAACTGTGAAATGCCAACTGCTATTTTCTGGTTTGTTTTTGCTATGATATCTGTTAAATTGAAATCATGATTGACTAATAATTAAAAATAAAATATGATTGTTTGTGTTCAGATATTTGTTATGAATTACCCTATGAATTTTACAAGTGCATTTGCTTTCAGTTACTTTTGCTACTCTTGGTGAGAAGACCACGGTAATGTCCCCAGAAGTGCTTCTTAATGCTGGTGTTCCCTGCTGCAGGTTACTATAGTTTCTACCGAAATACTTTGTATTGTTTTTTTACATAAGAATATGCTTGGTTCTTATAAAGAAACATTGAAGAGCAGTGAGATTGCTAGCTTCACTTTTGTCGCTATAGGTACTCAAATAACACTTAAATCGATACAATAGTAAATAACAAAATAACTCAATAGCATGGCTCATTTCTATCAATTTGTGGTCAGTATATCTTTAGTCCTTCAGTCTTGGGTTGCATTTTGAGTCAAACTTATACGTGTCTTATCTGGACTTAGGTTGGTGCAAAATGCTGGAGAATTTGTTGTCACTTTCCCAAGAGCTTATCACTCAGGATTCAGTCATGGTAAGGCATTATACAGTTTGTTCCGATCCAGTTTTTGCATGCTATCACAATATGTGATGATAAGAACATGCTTAATTTGTTTATGTGACCCTTTTGATTTTAGGATTCAATTGTGGAGAGGCTGCTAATATTGCTACTCCTGAATGGTTGAGGGTGGCAAAGGAAGCTGCAATTCGTAGAGCAGCTATTAATTGTCCTCCAATGGTTTCCCATTTCCAGTTACTCTACGATCTAGCACTTTCTTTATGTTCGAGGTTTGTTTTCTCTTTGAAAGTGGATACTTTGTTGTTTCACTTTAGCAGTATTATCCTGGATGTGGCTTTATAATTAATTTCTTTTCTGTAATGATTAAAGTTTGTGTTTTTAAGTTTTGATGGTTTGTTGAGATATGCAGAATCCCTGAATCAATGATGTTGGAGCTTATCTAATTTGATGAATATTAGCTACTAGTCAACTGACGAAGTCTTGGCAATCTTAAACTGTGTGCTTTAGTGATCTCGAAATGATTAAGTATCTTATATTTAGGTCCTCTATCTCTCCATTCAGTCTTTTTTTTCATATTTACATTACAATTCTATTCTTCCAAGTTGAACTATTCCCTCAGTTTGCCTTCATATTTCATGAATAAGACATTCTATCATGATCATGTCTATACGAAGTGGATGATCTGATAAATTTGGGAATCAAGGTACTTATGATTTCCTTTGTTCAACCTTGAAGTGTTTTACTAGAAACCAGTTGTTGGCTGTCAAGATTCAGATAAAGATAAGGTTATTATCTGGATTTTGAAAATAATGGATCTTTCCCTAATTGCATCTATCATTCATTTGGATTGAAGCTTGTACATGCCAAATTAACGAGTCTACTCATAAAACTTTTATTTTTCAATGATATGTAAAATCTAAATGATGAATGTTCACTCTGGCTCCTTTTAAACAGATAGAATATTTATAAAATCATCACTGATGCAAGCATAGGAAGCTATGCTCTCTTGGATAAACTACCTGAGTTCATTCTTTTCATGAATGATTACCAACTACAGGGCAGGATTGGGTCAATTATAATAATTAATCACAAAACTTTTTTGCTTGTTCCAGAATAGAAGGTTTTTCATTCACATAAAATTTAAATGGCAAATTGAACATAGATTAAGGCGGAGCCTTTGCTCACAGAGATCCTTTGGTGTTGAGGAAGTGAGTTTAACATCATTTAGCATCCCCATTATCACTGAACTCTTTGTCAAATCCCCTTTCTGCTCTATCTTTTTGTGAACTTGGTGGCCCTTGTTCCATCACAGTCCCTCTTCCATGACCTGTAGGTGTACATGTTGGTAAAAATTTTGTATTTTAATTCTTTTTCTGTTTCGGGCACATGTTATGCAGAGTGCCAAAGAGCATTGCAACGGAACCCCGAAGTTCTCGACTGAAGGATAGGAAGAGAGGTGAAGGAGACAAGCTGATCAAAGAGCTCTTTTATCAAGACATGATGCAGAACAATGATATGCTCAATGTTCTTGGGAAAGGATCTTCTATTGTGCTTCTTCCCCAAAATTATCTGAATCACTCATTTAGTTCCAATCCGATGACTGGGTTTCAGTCAACCAAATCTAAGTTGTTTCCCAGTTTATGCAGTCTTGGTCTTGAGCTGAAGAATGCATGCGACAATGCTTCTGATGATTTTACACTAGACAAGAAGCAAGGCTTGAAACAAGCAAAGGGCTCTGTGGCGAAAAGAACATTTTCAGCTTTGTTTGGTATTGACATTCATTCTCCGGCTCATGCAGGGGAAACACACTGTGAACTAAAGAAAGCTTCTCCATGTGAGCAGGGACTTTTTTCATGCGTCACTTGTGGGATTTTATGTTTTGCATGTGTTGCGATTGTTCAACCAACGGAAGCTACTGCACAGTACCTAATGTCAGCTGATTGCAGCACACTTAGTAATTTGGAAGAAAGTGATAATGACCTCACTCACATTTGTGATCCAAAGGCGTCTAACGAAAATCTTCCTTCGGGTATGTTATATTTGAAAACTATACAAGAACAATCTACAAGTTAATGTATTACTTGCAGTTATCAACTAATTCTTTGCTCATCTCATAGTTATTGCAAGATGGTTTATTTTTGTATTTGCTTACCTTCTGTACTTGTACATGTAAACGTTAGTACACATGCATTATTATGCGCTTCTGTCCCTGCGATTAGTCTAATAATCTGTTTCAATCAGCGAGTTTCCAAAGCTTAACATGATACTGTTTGGTTAAATGACATGATCACGTATCTTTAAATAAATTTGAGCTCTCTTATGCTCTGCATTTGATATGGAAAATAGTATTAGAAATTGAAAGCCAGGAACACAATGTAATTTTGCAGAACTCTAGTGTTCGGGTAATTACCAGTACAATATAGAGGTAAGTAATTGTTGATTGTTGTGTTCATTGCAGTGTTTGTTCTTAGATCCCAAAATGGACTTTCTGCTGATCAACACATCGACGGGGGAAATGTTTGCTCAGCTTCTGATAGTAAGGCTCATAAAGAGCCTTCGTCGCTTGGCCTATTAGCTTTAGCATATGGTAACTTCTCGGACTCTGAGGAGGAAGATTCTGAGGCTATTGTTCCTGCTGAAGGCTGTGGAACTAGCAAATCTGATGACTTTAGAAATGAAGATGCTAATGTTAACACTGATCCAAAGGCCGACTGCACGACGGAAATTTCTTTGCTGACTTCAGATTCTAGTGCGAAGTTTGACCCAGCCTTAGCAACAAGCAAGGATGGGGAAGCTCTATATCCTGAATTTTCTGATGGCTGCAATAAAAGCACTTCTACATTGATAAAGTCAAATTCTTTGACATGTAGATTCAGTAGACATCAGACAGAGCCTCAACTTGACATCCCAAATTCTTTATCTCGTAAAGCTGTAGGAACACCTATAACTGGTTTGGCACCACAAGAGCCCTCAACTTTTCCTTTCTCTTCAAGACTCGATGAGGATTCCTCTCGTTTGCATGTTTTCTGTCTTCAGCATGCTATGCAAGTGAGAAGGCGGCTCAGTCAGTTTGGTGGAGCTGATGTATTTCTTGTCTGTCATCCAGGTGAGGTTTTCGTAGATCACGCTTGGGCAAAATGTTTTCCTTCGCCCTTGGACAAATTAAACTGATTGGTTCGAATATGCTTGTATCTCACTGAAGTAAAATATTCTTAATACTGCACGAAAAATGCCTTCTGAGCAATGAGAAACCTTTGGCCCTTCTTGTCAAACAAGCATACAATAAATATATTAATTTTCGTTATTTTAGCTGATAGTTATGATGGTGATGTCCAATTGTTAAATGTGATTCTTATGTTTCGATATATCTGGTGGCTAGAGCCTTGGCGCCTTGGGTTCGCATATCTTGGCCCAGATGGGGATGATGAATCAACTTTAAGGATAGTTTTATATATTTTTCGACTTTTCAGGCCTTTTTTTTTTCTCTACAAGCTTCCATGATGATTCATCAATGTTTTAACGTTAATACTTATTTTTGGGTTAACATATGCAGACTATCCAAAGTTGGAATCAGAGGCTAAGAAAGTTGCAGAAGAACTGGAAAGTAACTATATCTGGAGTGAAGTTTCATTTCGGGAGGCAACTGATGAGGATGAAGAAATCATACGACGAGCTCTGGAAAGTGAGAATGCAATACATGGTAACAGAGATTGGGCTGTGAAACTGGGAATCAACCTATTCTATAGTGCCAATCTTAGCCGCTCTCCCCTCTACAGCAAGCAAATGCACTATAATTTTGTTGTATACAACGCCTTTGGGCGCAGTTCTCCAACTGACAGCTCAGCATCCGAGGGTGAGCGCGAAGGAGGGGGTTTAGGCAGGCAAAAGAAGATAACTGTTGCTGGAAAATGGTGTGGGAAAGTCTGGATGTCGAATCAGGCTCATCCTCTGCTGCTCAATAAGGATTCGCAGCAACACGAGCAGGATTTTGCTGTTGCATCGTGGACCAAACCCGATGTGAAGTATGTGAGACGAACTGAACGCCGCCCAGCTGCTGGATTATTGTCTGCAGCTCGAAAAATGAGTCGAAAGAAGAAGAATGACCCAGAAAGCAGCTCGTTAATGCGTGGAAAGTCCTTGGAGGCGGAAAAATTGGATGAATCTAGAGACTTTTCACTCAGCAATAATAAAATCAAGAGAAAACGTACATCCAGAATGGTGAAAGAAGAGAATCCTGAGTCAGAAAATGTAGTTGAATCGTCGGAAGAATCTCAACTCAGTGACTCTTGCAAGGAGTCCGAGAGTAGGCGTGGAATCAAGCGATCGAGGAAGGAGAACTGTGAAGCCGAAGAAGACTCTTTCGAAGAGGAACGCCCTCTGAGTAAATCTTGGAAGCAGATAAAGAGAAAGCAAAGGGCGAAGAGAAGGGAGAAGGAAACTCCAGATACCGCGAAAAATCAAAAGAAAAGCAAGAAACACGAGTTGAACACACTCGTCGAAGAAGAGATGGAAGGCGGGCCCAGCACACGACTCAGGAAACGAACAACAAAACCTTCCACTGATTCAGGAGCCAGATTGAGTAAACCGAAACCAGTAGTAAAGGCACAACAAAGAGATGCAAAGACAACAAAGAAAAGTTCAGCGAGCAAGAGTCCAAGTGTAGGGAAAATTAGGGATGAGGAAGCGGAATACGCATGCGACATGGAGGGATGCACGATGAGTTTTTCTTCAAAGCAGGAGCTCACTTTGCATAAGAGAAACATATGCCCTGTGAAGGGATGTGGGAAGAAATTCTTCTCCCACAAATATCTTGTGCAGCATCGACGTGTTCACATGGAGGATCGGCCTCTGAAATGCCCGTGGAAAGGGTGCAAGATGACATTCAAGTGGGCATGGGCTAGAACCGAACACATTCGAGTTCATACAGGGGCTCGCCCTTACGTCTGCACTGAGACCGGATGTGGCCAGACCTTTCGTTTCGTGTCTGATTTTAGTCGACACAAGCGCAAGACAGGGCATGCGCCGAAGAAAGCCAGAGGATAGATAGATCTCCTTGTAAAGATGTAATTTTAACATGGCTGATGATTAACAGAGGAGAGGGAAGAAGATGGTAGGTTCTAGACTTCATGTAACTTTTTTCTTTTCTTGTTGTTATTTGATTGGGGGTTCGGATGATTCTTGTCACGGTTCCTCATTGGGCCAATTCCTCAACTGACTTAGGCCATTGCTTCATTGTCGGAAGAAAGTATTTTTATTGTCTGCTATATAGCAGAAATTCTGAAATTGTATGTGTTGCTATTTACTTCTCTTTTAGCTTCTTGCATTTTAACATGCTTCAGCACTAGTTTAAATCGCCATAAATTAGGGTGAGTGTTCGATTAGTTCGGTTGGTTTCGGAAAAAATATCCTTTTTCACTTATTAAACTCGCCTTTTCGTTAGGTCATATGCAGCTGTGCTTTCCTTATTAAAAATATATGAATATTGGAAAAATATCATTTTCATTTTTCATGTATACTGAGTTAAGGGGATTTGTCCCACCTTTTCTTCTCTCGAAAATTTATATCATAAATTTTACATGTATACATTTACAAAGACAATGTTGATGGATATGTGCCCAGGACCGCTAAAGCAACAAGTAAAAGGGCACGAGTTAAATAAATAAAAGAAGTTTTGATCATCATTCGAGTCTTAGTGCAAGAGAAATCTACATCGAGTGGAACGGTGAATCTCATTCCAACTGATGACATCAACAACTTGAGAATTATGAGTTTGATTTTTAATTTCCCATATTGCCAAGCTAAGAGAAGTGTGCATAACTTCCTTATCATTACTCATTGGTTGATTTCAGCAAAATCAAGACCAAAAGACATGATCAATATTAGTATTTGTCTTCATTTAAGTGTTCCTGTACAGTCAGTAACAAAAATAAACAAATAGAACCTGTACTACAAATCAGCCTCCATTCTCTCTATTTCTGTTGTTGAGAGAACTGGTGAAAACATTCCTTCTTGATCATATGTAGTCATGACTGATGGAATTTGTGTCAAAACTTTTTCTCTGGGAGCTTCAGAATGCTTTGATACATCATCACATTTCTCCTGAGTAAAAGCTCTAGCAAGACCATGCAATTTCTTCTTGATGGAATCTGTGGAGGCTAATATATACCAATTCTCATAAACAAAAGTGGAGATGAATATAGCCAGAGCTGTAGTTGAAGCTATCCCTGAGATGAGAAATAAGCCAGTAAAACTGTCCAAATCAAGGCTTTCCAACCCCTCAGCAGAGCACCCTTCTTCTCCAAACCACGTTCTTGAAATTTTATCCATTTTCGCGCTCTCTTTCAGATTCACAATTGCTGTTGAAACATCAGAGACCAGTGGAGAGCCCTTTCTAAATGCCTGTAACAAATGGGATTTTTTTTTCTTTTTTCAGCTTTTCAACTTTGTTTGTGGAAAGCAAATAAAGAATCATTGCTAAGAAAGGCAGCTTACAAATGCAAAACCAAAAGTCTTGTATGAGGGATCAATCATGGTATAGTTGTGGCAGTATTTGCTGAGAAAGAGCCTAATGTAAGGGATTTCAGCAACAATTGCAGCTACTCCTCCATTTCTGCTTCCCTTCGAGAGGGCGTCGTTGTATTCCTCCAACGAGCTGTAATCTCTGAATCTGTGATTATCAGATACTATACCTTTGGAGAGTGTAGTAGTGAAGGAGCCACTTTGTAGACCGACGTATTCGCCCTTCTTGATCATATCCGTAGACTGGAGATGCTGTACTGTCAACATAGATGTCAAGTTTGCATTGTAACTCGATGTCAGAACCAGCACAACAAACAGCCATATGATCACCACAAATCTAGCCAAATTGGTGGTCACTTTCTCCCCTGCCAATAAATCGAAACAATCATGAAAATCCTCAAATAGATTCAAGAAACAAGATTGAATAGTTTATGGACCTACTATGTGCAAACACTAGTGTTGCAAAAGAGAACCACAGTGTTGTGCCGACTTGCTGTCTAGGTGGGCCGCGGAAGGCTTTGTTTACACGATGCTCGAGAACCCAAACCACGAACCCAGTAAAGACAAAGAAGGCTACTATTGTTAGCCAGAGTTCAACTGTTAGAGGCTTCATGAATACCCAAGTATTCTTGTTTGTGTAACCTTTGACCGGTACGATGATAGCAGCTCCTGGTTCTGAGTAAGGAATGGTAAAATCAACAAATCTTGATCTGTTAGCTGAAATTGTCACATCTCCCACAACTGCATCATACTTCTGTTTTGGCAGGAAAAATCAGTATTTTTGATGTTGAAGAAGAAAGATCACACAAGAGACTTAAATATGGTTTACCTGAAGAAATACTTGATAAACAAGATCATCATAATCAGCACTGACTCCCCCATCAAGGGCTTCAAAAGGAATATACTCGAACTGGACCGAATACGGAAGTAATCGCAAAACTTCCTCGAAAACATCAATACAGAAACCAGTTGCCTTAACAGAATTTGTGTCGGCATCGTTTTCAACTCTGATCAATTCAGTGAATACTTTGTTTACAGGAACTCCAACTCTCAACTTCTTCCCACCTGCAGGAATTTCCCATCCTTTAGGCACATCAGTCGTTTGGCCCGGCCACACGATTGCAAGATTACCCTTTTTTCCCAAGTTTAGTTCCTTTGAAATGCCATTCTGTTCTGTCCAGAAACCAACTCTGTTCACTCCATTACCAACCACATTCACTATCTCAAACGCAGACGGCTGCAAGTGACCGTTAGTTATGTTGTAATCACCACTCAGCCCTCTGAAATTAAAGTTTCTGAGGAATTCAGCAAGTGAGGGTCCAGTTTTTGAAGTCCCTATGGCTTCCAGATCTGTCAAATTCCCTCTCTTAGTAGTTTTCTTGAACTGTGGAGATGCCTCTCCTACACGCTCGACTCCCTCAGCTAATGCTGTTACAGTGTCATAAGCCCACAACCCGAAAACATTAAGTTGTATATTGTCCATGTCTGGATTCTCCTTTTGAAACCTCTTGCTCCACCTCTTGGCGAAGTTTTTAGCTTCTTCAGATTTTGGAACATAAGCCTTCACTCCTAAAACACCCTGCATTGCTTCAATAGTTTCTGAATCCAGTAAACTAGTTAGCGGATCAGCAATTATCCAAACATATCCCTCCTCCATCATCCCCGCCTCCTTCACCATTTTGAAGAAACGCAATGCAAGAAATGGTGGCATATGAACAACGAACACCCTTGTCTCCTTCTCCTTCAACTTATAGAGCTGTCCAAGAATCTGATCATTTTCTGCAGAAGGTGAAATCAGAACATTGCTCTTTAGCAGATCCTCTGTGGAATATAATGCTAATCCACTTCCATAATCTGTTTCGTCGTAGATGAAGATGACTTTCCTCCAGCCAAAAGCCTTTACAATGTCATCAATTGGTTTGGCCTGAGAAGAGGAACACCGTGATGATCTTATAAAGTATGGTGATTCTTTATGCGATAGAGTTGGATTCGTTGCTGGCGATATGATTGGGATTTTTACTCTGTCACCAATATCTATCACAAAGTCTGCTTCAGTGGAGCTCTGAGGTCCAAGTATGGCCATCACTTCTGTATTCTTCACAAGATCTATAGCTGCATGAAAAAGTTGCAAAAAAAAGAAAAAAAAAAAAAACAGAAAATCAGTTATGCATTTATAATCATGCTTAAAAATGAAGCTAAGGAAGGAAAAGATTTACCGGTAGAAGCTGCAGCAACAGCATCACTGGAATGCCTAAAATGAGGCACAATCATGTTGCTGTAAACACGGTGGTCGGAGTAGAAATCTTCAACCGCCATAGAAATGCAGGTCCTGCACATCTTCCCAAGAGTTGTGTTAAGATCAAGAATCACTCCAATGTTTGCATGCAGGCCCTTCAATGGAGGAATGCAAAAACACATGAACAAAAATAACACTAACTGTGTATTCTGCATTGCCAAGTGAACCACAAAACTGTGGAGTACTCAAGTACATGTGAAAACAGCGTTCGGAAAAGGATTGAAGTCGCATTGAAACATGAAATATGTATATAACTAAAAGAGTATTTTTTTTTTTTCTTTGGAAGATTCTGTTAGATATATAGTTTAGATTTATTCAACTCGTAACATGGCCATGGATATTATTAATACATAATTTAACACGTGAGGAACACCGACTTGGCACGAGTTTAATAAATTAAACCCACGCATAAACTAAAAAGTGGTTGAAGATCTGAACTTCTGACATTGTGAACTCCAGAAATTTACGTACACAATACATAATATGGATACATGAGTTGACTTTATGTTCAATTTAAGTTAGATAAGTTGTGTATTCAGATACTATATTAATAGTTAGTAATATAATAAAAGGGAACATGGTCAAAATCTTTCTAGAAAGCATTATCAAATGATTCTATGCATGAACAAGGATAATTTGAATATTTGAGATGAAAAGCTCATATTCTTTCATCGAAGTATCGGAAACACATTTGACTATTAAACTCGTATGTAAACTAAAATCGCCACAAATCTAATATTAGATCAAATTTGTTAGATGGTGTTCGTATTTGAATATGCTATTTCATTTTGTTGATGTCAATAGTTATTATGCAATATATATAATATATAGTAATGGTCAATAGAGAAACTATAATAACATATCCAACGAATATTACTTTCAGATTCAAGATTGGCGTTGAAACATATTACCAACCCCTTTCTAATTTAAAATGTCTTTTTATTAATGAGTTTTTAGTTTTTCAGTTTTGGCCGTGGATAAAAAAGAGATAAGCAGTGAGAAAGGCTGCGTACAAATCCGAAACCAGAAGCCTTATATATTTATTATATCATAATTAATTTTTATTTTTATAATATTTATTATAAAAATTAATATATAAAGCCCTCCAAAATTTATGGTCTCGACAAATACATTAAAACAAGAGGGAGAGAGGGATTAAAATGAGGATATATTTTAGTCAAAACTAAGTATATCCAAAGATGAAATATGTCAGAGACTCAAAACGGGAAGGGATCCTCCGATGTGCAACATGGTGCTGAGTAGCAGTCCAAATATCAATATTTGAATTTTTTTTTTTGAAAAATGAGAAAAAGGAAAATGAATTAAGGTTGTGTGATTGAGGACGAACCGTGTAATTGGATACACAAGTAAACAATGTCGTATCCCATAAGAACTAACAAACCAATTAGATTAATTATAAAAAATTCTTGTTGTTATTGTTTAGACTACCGAATATAAAGATGATAATTTATACTAGACAGAAATATTAAACTAAACTAGAAATGACTAGACAAGCTAAAGATTTGAATTCAATTAAAACAACTATGTTCTAGAGCTAGATTTCAACAGATTTAATCCTTAACAGTACAGTTAGGCAAATCATAACATCCAGTTTGTTTAGAACAATAAAAAATTTTAGCTTAAATTTTCTCTCGAAGTAAGTAAACCGTAGATTACAAGTTAAGACCGATATTTCTAAAAGATCACTAATATGCAACTCCAAAATAGTACAAGATTCACGTTCTCACAATAATTCTCTTGTTATCTCGAATGTGAAATTATTGTATCCCTTATTCCTATCTCATAATAATTATCATCTCTTGAATGTTGAATTATTAAATTAAACAATGATAGATTAGTGATCAGACAATCAATCAAGAAACATGGGAATAAAGAAAAACAAATCTGAATTGCATTATCCAAACTGTGTTCACAAATCGAGAATCAAATTCATCTACTCTTTAACCCTAGGACAAAAGGGTTTTAGTTCGACATGACAAAATTGAAAGCTAAAAAAGCAAAACAAGAGTTTATAGAGAAAAAGAAACTAGAGAAACATAGTAGACTTTGTTACTCTTTGCCTGGAACTTCTCCAATGCTCCAAATGCAAAAACTAGCAAGAACTTTATCTCCAACTCTCCAATTACGTCCGAGATGTGATAAAAGACCACCGCTAAAAACCCCTCAAAGTGTGTTTATAACAAGCTGAATATTAGGGCAAACTGGAAATCCCACACACAAAAATTGTTGTCATTCGACTGAAAGGGTAGGGCATTCGGTCAAATGACTAAGTTCTGACTCAATCTCGGATTCTTGAACTTCGGCCATTCGAATAAATGCAAGGAAGCAATCGATCGAATGCCAGCTTTCCATCCAGCTTCAGAGTTCTTTCATCGCAGCTATTTGGTCGAACGTGTGGCATCATTTGATCGAATCCAAACACCCTAGACAACTTTTTCTCGCCCTCAAAATTATCCATTCGACCGAATAAGTGAGACTATTCGATCAAAAATATTTGTTTTGTCAAAAAAACATTCGATTTTGCTCTGAAATGATGCTAATCTGCGAATTATCTATAATAACCACATTTAGTCCATTCAAACCACAAAACCAGGATAAATGACGCAATTTGATGATTAATCTAGCAATTAAGACCAACATCATGTACTAAAATCCTACCAAAATGCACACTTAGTAGTGTGGATTATGGAGTAGAGGGGCATATTATTTCTTGGTGTGCCAAAAGCCTCTTAATCCATTATGCCTATGTCCATCTACTTGTTAATTTAATTATTATTATTATTATTATTATTATTATTA
>AYJT01046046.1:0-10305 GCA_001278415.1 Ocimum tenuiflorum
TGTCAATATAATGCAGAATATATTTAGCTATAATTCGAAGTTATAAGGGTATAATGATATGTTTATGATTATAATGCAAAATAAGTTTTTGCATATAATGCACAATGAATTTGAATACAACAAATATGATTCTGCATATAATGCACAATGAATTTTAGTATATGCATATATTTTTGCATATAACGTTAATTTTATTTGAGAATAATACATATGGTTATAAGTATAATGTACAATGTGTTGAGGATCAAATCTCAGGTAACACCAAGGCCCTCGGATCAGGACCTCGACCGCCGAAGGCCCTTATACTCTTTGCCTAAACTAGAGTCCGAGCTCAGGCAAGAAGATCTCGAATCTAATACTCGACCTCCGAAGATGCTCGAGCCCCTGAGCTTGCCCTGGAAGAGAGGCAACGAACACCTTCAGGCCTCGGGACTCATCGATCCGAAATCCTCGAAGAATCTTACAAAAAGTGCATCGATAGCCTTTACATGTGCTCGCACGTACGGGAAGGATCCAGAATGATACCTCTGTTGAGTCAGCATGGCAACCAAGGCGTGACTCCAACTTCTTCCACACGCTTTGCAGATTGCCCCATTAGCATATGAGTTATTGAGATTCGTCATATATTCTACAGTATAAATAAGTGTCAAGTCAGCACTACTCACACATTCGATGCACTACTGTTACACTTTTATGTAGTTAGCTATTCGTTTTCCTCTTTATTTTCAAAACTTCCGATCATTGGAAACCTGTGTAATTTTGATCATTTGATTTATAAGATATCAACCGGTCTGTTTCGAGGGACTATAAATCCTCCTGGAAGCCACGGTGTTCGATTAAGTTGAGTTAACTAAAATCTCATTTTTTGCAGCTTTGAGTCTTTATTTTTTTTATTTTTTTAAGTTTCATATATGTGGTTGGATGTATAGAATAACTTATGTTATAATCGTGCAAATAATACTAATGGATAAATATTACATGTATTTTTTATAATCACAAAAAATACACACTAAAATACATTATATCGTCAATTGTATTTAAATATCACTATGGGCTATTTTTAGTTAGCTTATCAGTTGAGACTGAGTCAATAATTTTTTTTTTTTTGGGAGTTTTGGTTTGGAAATCTGTTTGCGGAAAATCACTACTAGGAACAGTTTTTTATTTTTTGACGATTTAATTTATTAGATGATTGTTTGCATTTGTTAAAATGAATATGGAGGAAACTTAAAAACTAGGATAAAACCATTAAAATTTTTTATAGAAAAAAAATGATGAGTTCTTATCAAATTTATGTGAATGGATTATGTTGATGATTATGTCTTGTCTCGATTTTTACAAATACACTAGTGTAATGAATTTTAGCAGACAAATTAATTAGGATTATTCTCAACATTCTATACATAAGAATATCTAATGGTATGTGTATTTGTCAATACTCTTTAAGTATTTTAAAGATGTGTATACGCCCAACTCATGGATGATATATCTGCAGTCGTCTAATTTATTCGTTGGAAACTTTTGCACATGACAAAAATCAATTATGACTTTAAATTAAGTTATAATTTAGACTTTTTATGAGAAGGCTAGGTAAGAAAAATTTATGCTAAAGCAACTATTTAGATTAAATATCCAACATCATAAGAAACATTTGTGGATAACAATAAATGTGCCATGATCGTCGCTTTTCTATTTAACAACTCACACTTTCCATTATTAAGATTTTTGGTATTTCATCCATTAAATTATACAAATTCTAGCAGAGGTGAGCAAGAAATTGAAAAAATAAAAAATCGAACCGAACTGAACTGAACCGAACAGAAAAAATTTTGGTTTTTCAGTTTGGTTCGGTAAAAATTTTCCCAAAAATTCAATTTTTTGGTTCGGTTTGATGTTTTTTTTTCGGAAAATCGAAATAACCGAAAACCAAATATTTAATATGTATTATATATTAATTTATATATATAAATATATTTTTTATTTTATCACTTATTTTAAAACATAAAATATCACAAAACCTAAACCTAATTCTCTTTTATTGCACTTATGGTGAAATTACAAGCTAGTCAATAGAAGTTAAAAACTCAAGATTATTATTATTGTTTCTTATTATTTTATTTTACTTTTTGAAGCCTTGTTTAATATGATAGGTTGATGTCTTTTGAATGATTGTTTAAATTATCATATTTTTGATTGATTGTTAGAATTATTTCTTATTTGTTATTATGTTATTGGCCAATGTATGTTGATTTTGAAAATTTTTTCCCATTCTTTTTTTTGCTTGTGAAACAAGTTTTTAAAAAAATTTGGTTAAAACCAAGCCAAACCGAAATAATTGAATTACCGACTGCTCAATTTCGGTTTGGTTATTATGGGCATTCGGTTCGGTTATAGCTCCCTAAAAATCGATTATTTCGATTCGATTATTTTTCGGCCGAAAACCGTACCGAAAAATTGAATTCTCCCCTCTAAGTTCTAGCACATAGGTGATACAAAATCTATAATTTTCAGCAACTGAAATCCGAAAAAATAAAACTTCTCAACTATTGCTTTTCCACCAATTATCCTATATGCTCAAGTGAAGTCGGAGCTATTGATACTAGTTTCATACATGGAACTAATTATAAAAGCGCCAAAAGTACACATAATTTTGTTGTCTAGTTTTTGGATTTGACTTACAAAAATCTACTTTTAAATAACTTGCTCTAAAAAAATAACCACAACCTAAGGCTCTTTTCTCCAAACAGCACGCTGCTCGACCCTCCAAGAGGCCTCGAAGCTTTTATCGAGGAAGCGAGAATCTCCAGCCTGAATATTGGAAGAGAGAGGAGCATCTAAGAAGCAGAACCTCAAAGGACCGGCTCAAGGAGCCTCCTCGGAATCTCCCCTGAAGCCATCTGAAACAACAAGCCACTCAAAACAGCATCAAAGCGCCTCGATTAGCTCGTCATTTCGTAGGACCCCTCCATAGTGGTTCAAACTCGATGCACATTCTGAAGTGACCAACACGCTTTGCACATACAAGAGAGATCCAGAATTATTTCCCAAGCTAACTCAGCATGGTGCAGTTCGTGTGAACGTAAACTTCTCATCCAAGGATTGCAGATTGCCCCCCATAAATTCATACAATTAGTCCTTAGTTTACGAATAATTAAGATTCGATTGGCACACCTATATAAATGAGTGATTGTACGAAACGATCACGCATTCCACACATCACTTAGCTATTTTCTCTACTATTTCATCGCTTTTTCGACATTTTAGTTAAGTTCTCTTCCTAATTTTGGTCACTAAAGACCAAAAAGCCATTGTAATTTTGTAGTTTTCGATCACCTATACATAAAATACTAGCACGTCCATTCCGGAAGACGAAAAATCTTCCCAGGATGTGTATGTTCCTTTCTGATAGAAGCTTTAGAGCTCCTTGACCCATGACTAAAAATCACCCTCAACAAATCCCCCGATCTCCGGCTTGCTGACTAACTGCACAGGCTGGAAAGAAACCTATTTGTTCTTTCGAATAGGAGCAACTAAGCTTGCCATTCACCAATTTTTCGGAGATTGTCCTCGTAATTCTTGATGCTTTCGCTTTAAATTGATAGCTTGGTTTTGAATATTTTGTTTTGCTTTGCAAGACTCATGTGACCTCTCGCTAAGATTTAGAGGCTAAATGAATTCGGGTGGCAGAGTGAGTGCCGTGGAGAAATTGGCCGTTAATTTTGGATCAATTGTATGCGTATCATCTTGGAGTCCATTGTGTGGGTGGCAACATTGAAACTGTCATTTGCGATCCCTCCCCCTCTTCTCGTGAACCCACTCCACGTCCAGAGCCTGAGATGGGCCTTGACAATGAGGCTGTGAGGGCTACTCTTCTGTCCCTAACCACTTGGAGAAAGAAGAAAAAAAAGAAAAGGAGTCGCGAGGAACGCAACAAGGGGTAGAAGTTTGCTCCAGGGGTGGAAGGGGATTCAAGTTCTACCCAGGTGACAGAATGGTGGCAGGGGAGGAAGAGTAGTTTGCAATTCGAAAGTGAAAATTGAAACTAGGGTTTCTATTTCCCCTCTTTATCTGTACAGAATCCCAACAAACGCGATCAAACAACGGCGTTTCTGGGGACTAGTCGTTCAACTTGAGGAACCCTCCCCACGAAGCAAGTCTGCTATGAAATAACTATCGAAATATCAAACGATATCATACTGGTAGTACGAGGGACCCGAAGCTCATACTTGGGGCTATTGGGCGATCGTCGATGAATGTCGTGATTACTGAACTCTTTGGACTTCACTAATCTATTTGAATCTTTTGATTTCACAGATTTCTGGAGAACGTCAGATCTTGTGAATTTCATGGACTTCACGAATTTTTTACATTGCACGGAATTTTTATATCTCGTGGATTTCTCAGAAATTGGCGAATCAATTCAATTATTATTGTTCGAAGAGCTTATTCACGCATTGATGATAATCAAGAATCTTATCCGTAGAAATGCGATTTATGAATCGTTATTGAATCTATGTGACATCGTGAATCCCAAGCTCGAGTGCCTCTATATATTCTTCTTTTGTACATAGTTCAAAAACTCGTAATCCACATACTTGGGGCTGCTATCGTGGCCCCTCGAGCTCGTATTTGATCATACCTCATGGCACCATTTTCGCCTCTTGACCATGGCTTGAAACCGCGCTCCTTATCATACAGTCTCCAGGCCTCTCTGGGGAACGAATTCCACAGAGGATAAACTAAAAACCACGGAGCGCTGCGAGGCTCTGGTCTGCTCCAAGCAACCATGAGCTCTCCGAGGAGGGCCCAGAGAATAAACTACCTGCAGCCTCCGGGCTTCGTCGAAATGTTGAATTCCTCGAAGGACAAATTGCCAACAGCCTCTCGGTCTCTCTGGAACAGTGAATTCCCAGAGGATAAATTAAATTAGTCTATGGTCTTCTTGGTCCCCCTTAATCACAAAATAATATTTCGAAACATGGATTTCCACTTTGAACTTCCGGTATCTATCAGAATCACATAATAACATTTCAGAATTTAGAATTCTACCTTGCAATATTATCAACTTAAGATAAAGACTCGGGGCTCGAAATCCCCGGGAACAGATTTTGCGACTTAGGGAAACTCGCTATAATCTATTATCAGCATGCAAACGAAATAAACCATCGTGCCGTTGAAAACACGACTCTACAGGTATCGAAACCAATCAGATTTTGATTAACACAGTCTCACACAGGTTTGCCTCTGTATTACAATCAACTTGCTCCGAAAAGCCAAATTGGCTATTGTTGTAGGTCAAATTCTACATATTAAAATAATTGCTATTCGAGTCCTTTTTCTCCAAATAGTTGCTTGACCCTCCAAAAGGCATCGAAGTCTTAACGAGGAAGCGAGAATCTTCAGCTTCAATACTCAAAGAGCGAGAAGCATCGGAGAAGCGGATCCTCAAAGGACTGGCTCGAGGAGCCTCCTCAGATTCTTGCCCGAAGCCATCTGAAACAACAAGCAACTCAAAACACCGTTGAAGTTCCCGTCCTAATTCTTGTCGCCGACTACCGGAAAGCCATTGTAAAGCTGTATTTTTTGATTATCTATATATAAAAATACTGGCCTGTTCATTCCGGGAAACTGATACGCATTTTTCCTAATAGAGAAATGGTTCACAATAATAGAAATATCGATCCTCAGGGACTAGATGCAAGAAACGTAGTCAAACACTAATTTGTATCGGTAGCCCTATCGTTTAGTTGATCAAAAAGGGAGATTGGTTCTATCTAGGCAACAATGGAAAAATGGTAACGAATATTAAAACAAGGAAGGTTCTATGATCAAGTCATAAATGGAAATCAAGGAACAATACAGAGAAATCTATTACCAACAATATCTAGAATGATTTGATTTGCGAAATTACCAAACACACTTTTTGAAATATTGAATGGAACAGATTCTCAAAACCCTTTTTTTATCTTTTGAATGTAAGTAGTAAATGAAAACTCCCAAAGGATCGAACATCAATTCCAATTAATTGTTTCCAACCTAATCTACTCCAATTAATCCTTTCGAAATCCCAATCCCTTAATGCCTGAAACTTTTGGTTAAAGAACATTAATTGTGAACTCATTGAAAAGAACTTTTGATCGAATCATTAGAAGAAAGAACAAAGGATGTAAAAGATTTAAGGTTTGTTGGAAAATAATATTCAATTCATCAATCCATAATCGTTGTTCAAAACATTAACCCTAGAACCTTGTGAACAGATTAGCTACTCATAATAAAAGCTATAACTAGAGCGATAAAAGAGAAATCGACGAAAAAAAACATAAACATACTCATTACTTGATTGAAAGCTTCACTACAATTATTTCTACAAATCCGAAAAACAAAGAACTTACAATAATGAAGACGAAATCAATGAATCTGAGGTCTGAACAATCCGAATCCGAAATAATGTGCAAAGAATGTAAATCTAAACTACAAAGCATTTAAATCTAACTAAGAATGAAAGTGCACCTACACCTAAGACAAAAATTGCTCAATCCCATGTAAACATGCCTGAAACCAAACACACTTTTTGAGTTAATGAATGGAATAGATTCTCAAAACCATTTTCTCATCTTTTGAATGTAAGTTGTGAATGAAAACTCCCAAAGGATCGAACATCAATTTTAATTAATTGTTTCCAACCTAATCAACTCCAATTAATCCTTTCGAAATCCCAATCCCTTAATGCCTGAAACTTTTGGTTAAAGAATATTAATTGTGAACTAATTGAAAAGAGCTTTTGATCGAATCATTGGAAGAAAGAACAAAGGATTTAAAAGATTTAAGATTTGTTGGAAAATAATATTCAATTCATCAATCCATAATTTTTGTTCACAACATTAACCCTAGAACCTTATGAACAGATTAGCTACTCACGATAAAAGTAATAACTAGAGCGATAAAAGAGAAATCGACGAAAGAAAACATAAATATACTCATTACTTGATTGAAAGCTTCACTACAATTATTTCTATAAATCCGAAAACAAAGAACTTACAATAATGAAGATGAAATCAATGAATCCGAGGTCTGAACAATCCAAATCCGAAATAATGTGCAAAGAATGTAAATCTAAACTAAAAGCATTTAAATCTAACTAATAATGAAAGTGCACCTACACCTAAGATAAAAATTGCTCAATCCCATGTAAAAATGACCTATTTATGGTTTTGGGGGCAAAATTAGGTCAAATCCCGCTGCGGGGCCAAAAAGCCCAAGTTTTAACATGGGAGTCGAGTGCCTCGCACACGAGACCGGTGCCTCGCACACGAGACCGGCACCTCCCACGCGCGCTTGGCGGGAAAAACGTGCATCTACAGCTGGAGGCAACCAGAAAGCATCCTGCGAGATTGGGTCGCTTGCACAGGAGGCGTGCCCCTCTAACACCAGGCGATCGAAGAGTTTTTCCTTCAGTTTTTGTCGGACTTTGCAAGTTTCTCCATTTCTCCACTTCAAAACTCCATTTTCACCCGAAAACCTGCAAAAACAAAGAAAACACACAAAAAAAACAATATTATGATAATCAGTCAAAAATGACTCGAACAATGACTCAAATGACGACAAAAATAATACTAAAATACGTGCAAAAAGACCGATTATCATTATCCCAAACTTGAACGATTGATCGTCCTAGATCAATGTAAGAACTAAACCACAATAACTCAACATCCATTGTAAAGATTCCGAATCCAAACAATCAACATGATCATGAAACTTAAATAAAATATCAATTAAACCATATCAAAGTTAATCGAGCTCTTGGAATCTACCTCATAAGGAAAATTAGAGATTTACACACCACACTCAATAAAGAGAAAGAACTGTATTTACACTCATCATCAAGATTTAAAACAAATGTGACGTAGATTTGTCTCTTATCTAATCTCTTTACAGTTCTAAAGTAGGTTCAACTCTAGGATCAAAAAGGTCTTTGAAAGGTTGTAATGTGGTTATATAGCGAGAGGTGGGATGTTTTTGGTTAAGTGACTACACACCACTCTCCAATTTCAAGTGTAACTAACAATACTCAATCCATACCTTTACATTATTTTACTCTTGCTACCCGCTTATTTCATTTTTATTACTATGATATCGACAGCTAAAATCAATATATTTGCCATTGCACCAAATGAACATGTCTTTTTTTGTGTGTGTGTGTGTGTGTGTGTAGGTATCATCTAGCATTACCAACAACTCTTACAACAATGATCCACACTGTAACACATAAATTTTCCCTCCCAAACTTAGCCCTTAGGCTACATAGTATGAATAAAACACTAAGTATGGCTCAACGGGGCTAGCAAGGGCAATCTTTATTGGACAGTGTTTAGATAAAGGCTAAGAAAGAACATGCCTAAAATTGTTTCCCAGAGTAAACCTATGAGACCATCTTAAGAAAGAGTCACGACAAATCATGTTACATCAATTCTAAAATCTCAGCACACTCAAAACAAAATCTACATACACCACATGCAACAAGGCTCAAATTCTCATAGCTTCAAAATTTATTCTACGAGCTCAACGTAAAAAAGATCAAGGACATTCATCAATAATCAATCCAAATTCATAATAAGATCAACTATCTTTCATCAAAACAAAACAATTTCAAGTAAAGCTATAATAGTTCATCCTCATTCAATCTCAAACTCTTAGCGAACACATTTAGGAATGACTCAAAAACATGCAACAATTCACAAATACTCCATCCCCCCTTGCCCAAACTTATTCAACACGGGGTGGGAATGAGTTTGGGGAGACAAAACAAGCTATTAAAGGCTTGCGCACAAGCAAACAAGAAAACTATTAAATTGGGTTGCCTCCCAACAAGTGCACTTTCTTAACGTCCTTTGCTTGAAGATCTTTTCGAAGGAGGAGGAGCATGATCAGGAGGTCCATGAAGATCAAGATCAGGGGCAAGATTAGGAACAACAGGAGGATCAGAAATAGCAGAGGAATTGTAAGAAACTCAACCTCTCAGAGTAATTGCATTGACTTGATTTTTAGGATTTAGTTCAGTATTGCTAGGAAGTTGCCCCGACTTGTGTTGATTAGTCATCACATCAACCATTTGGCCAATATGATTCTCAATCATTTTCATGTGTTTCATTAAGGCACTGACTTCCCCTTCCATTTTATCAAATTTTGCGTTATTAACATTAGAAGCTTTGGGAGCATTCTGATTGTTATTAAGTTGTTGGTTTTGAAAGTTTTGTTGCTGCAGATTTCCACGAGGTGGGTTCCCATTTCTTCCTTGATTATTATCCCTCATGTATTGATTTGTGTCTTTGACTTCACAATAATTCCATTAGACACATTAAAATCAGGGGACGCATAGTTCGCATAAGAAAAATTAGGATGATTGAATTGATCATTTGGATTATACATCGCATTCCCTTGCGGGTATGTAATCAGTGGCCTTACATCAACTAGATTGTTGAGTTCAAGCTCCACGATGTGAGGTACATTATTGAAGGGAAAAATTTCGGTACGAGCTCCACGTGCTCTTTGCATCCTTGGAGACTGGGTCGCTTGCACGGGAGGCGTGCGCCTCGTATGCCAGGCGACCCAAGAGTTTTCTTTCAGTTTTCGTATGAACTTTGCAAGTTTCTCCATTCCTCCACTTCAACACTCCATTTTCACCCGAAAACCTGCAAAAACAAAGAAAACACAAACTAAACACAACAAAAACAAAACTATGATAATCGGTCGAAAATGACTCGAATATGAATCAAACGACAACAAAAATAACACTGAAACACATGTAAAAAGACCAATTATTAGGGACAAAAAACTTTCCCAGGACATTGCATGTGTTTCCCTTCCGATCGAAGCTTTAGAGATCCTTGATCCGTGAATCAAAATCACCCTCAACAGGGTGCATCAAGCTACTATATACACTAGAAACATACTTTTTTTTATTTATTATAATTATGAGATGAGGTACATCAATCTATTCATATTAGGATCGATGATCACAATCTTAATTATGCCCTCAAAAGAATTTTTAAAGTTAACTTAATATCATAAATTCATTATTCCACAAATGAAAAACAACGAACATGAACTAATCTTCGGGGTTAAAGTGTTGTTGGGAACCTTAGATAATGAAACTTGTAGACTGTTGTTTCGATGTAGGCCCGACTAAACCCATGTGCATCTGGATCAATTGCATATGACCCCAATATGAAGGGTCAATTTATATATATTTATACATACACACACATATGTACATACATACATACATACATACATATATATATATAT
>AYJT01046053.1:0-10248 GCA_001278415.1 Ocimum tenuiflorum
ATAATCTAAATCATATCTCATCTAAGCAAATCACATAAATACCCTTATTTGAAAAAGTCAGCGGAGTCAACCAATAAATCTGGGCCGTGCGATCACACAAATGAACGGATGAAATGCGTGCTTAGTTTGCATCTAAGATGTAGTTTACATAGGATTATAATCCTATATTTATATATATTACTTTAACAAGTAAATAAGTAAAGCTCAAGAACAAAAAAGAAACAAATCTGATACTTGAATTAAATAATGGACAACTTAATCCAATGGTTTTATGGGATAAAAATCATAATCCATCCACATCATTGAGTTTAAGGGATATAATTTATCCATATTGTTGGAAACCACCTAACAAGAAAACGACTCTGAAGATTAAAACCAAGACATATTAGATAATCAACGACGTCATTAAATCTATCCTTTTATCCATATCATATTACCTAATCCTAACAACTACGATATTAATAAATAATGATTAATTAAGCTGCCCATAAAAGAGAATTAAGTCTGAATATCAAAGTAAGTAACTTGACATTTAACTCGCGATTGTTCATAAAAAAGATTTATTTGACTTTATTTGATAAACATTTTAAATAAGCTTTGACATAATTCTAATAAGATTTAAACGGCGAGTTGAACTCGCGCTCGTGCCAAGTAAAACTCGTTTGACCTTAACTCGATAATTGCTTTTTACCTTAAGACAAGCTTGAATATATTTTTTGAAATTCAATAGCTTTTCGAATTTGACCCGGTTGGACACGTTCATAGCCGTACATAAAACTAATATAATTACTTATATTTTGTTGTGTGATTAAGAGAGTGGTTCAGATTCCCTGTTATACAAGAGATAAATCATAATTTTAATAAAGTAATATTTATAATTCAAAAGAAATTTATAAATTCTGAATTTGTGGTGTTTCAATCACCTTATCGCAACGTCTATCAACTAAGGGTTCCAAAATGTGCTGAGATATCGTAGATTTGAATCAAATTCACCTTTTCAAATTAGTTAATAAACATAATTTTCTTAAATGCAATTTATTTATTAATTTGCATGGACGTCCCCATATATACTCGAACTCTAAAATTTTAAGGTTATAAAAGTGGTTACCAGTGCACCGAGGAGGCCGACAATGCAATTTATTAATACAACATAAAGTTGGTAGTAAATTATTGCAAGCATTGTCCTTTTCCGAGCAGGATTTATAGCTGTGAGCGAAGCAAATCGATCGAGCACGTGGGCAGCGTGCCACAAATTGCTTATTTTTATTCACACACGGGGAATCTGAAAGGGAACAACGCACAAGACCAGTAGATTCGAGAAAACTATTTTTCAAAAAATCAAAAAGAAAAAAAGAAAAAAGAAAAAAAGGAGCACGAAAAGGGTCCCCATGGTTCAATCAACTATGGCTTTGACTTAAAAGCTTCGAGTTTGCAGGTATGCTAATCCTTCCAAGATTTGGCATTTTTCCCTTTTCTCTTTTTTTGATTTTAGTAATTTTGTGGCCCTTTGATTTTGGTCTTTTTAGTTGTTTTATGGGAATTGGATTGTAATGATTCTCTACTTTATTGTAGACTGTAGCCCAGCTTGTGTTCTTGATTTTGTTTCCCACATCGAGCAAGAATTCATTGTTGTGATGATGATGCTTGTTTGTGGAGAATTCTAAAAAGACTTGCTTTTTTACCATTTGGTTTTACTCTTGAAAGCTTATTGAACTGTATTTACTTGATCTTGAATTTTTTTGTTATTTTTAAATAGCTTTGGTTAAATTTGGAGCTTCCCATAAAGGAAGGGCTACTGAGAAATCTTAATGTTCAGCAGTTATTTTTTTTTTTTTATATATATATTTTTTGTAGTCATGTTCTTGTCTACTGAGTGGTCATCTGTCTACACTTTATAAATGTTTTGCTTTTGGACATTGATTTTTTAAAGCTAGTTTGGATCCTCATTTTCGTGAAAGTTATTGTTTTTCTTCATTCCCTTTTCTTGTAGTGTTCTTTAGTAGTGGACAAAACAGAATATTGCCCTTTTGGATTCTGTCTCATCAATGTTAGCTTCATCCCAAAAGGACAATAGAATCCAATTTCATTATGTATATACTTTTCTTGATGTGAAAGAATTGTGATATTGATCTGTGTTGGTAAGGTTTCGAATTTTAGGCATCAATGTCTGTTGCCTGCTGTCTACCTCTCGTCGAATGCGTATCCTGTTTAGCTTGCCTTCGTTGGGTGTGGAAGAAATTCCTCTACACCGCTGGCCAAGAAAGCGAGAATTGGGGCCTTGCGACAGCCAGCGAATTCGAGCCTGTCCCTCGACTATGTCGATACATCTTATCCGTTTACGAAGATGATCTCAAGAATCCCCTCTGGGCCCCACCCGGAGGCTACGGCATGAATCCTGAGTGGATGTTATTGAAGAAAGACGATGTAGATACACGTGGCAGAGTCTCGCCATACATGATCTACCTCGATCATGATAATATGGACATAGTTTTGGCGATAAGGGGTCTTAATATGGGGAAGGAGAGTGATATTCTGTTATTGCTTGATAATAAATTGGGGCAGACGACATATGATGGTGGCTATGTGCATAATGGGCTTTTGAAGGCGGCTCAATACGTTTTGGAGGAAGAGTGTGAGATATTGAGTGAGCTTGTGAAAAGATATGGAGATTACACTTTGACGTTTGCTGGGCATTCGCTTGGAGCGGGTGTTGCGACATTGTTGACGATGTTGGCTGTCAAGAATAGGGATAAATTGGGGAATATTGAGAGGAAGAGGATTAGATGCTATGCTATTGCGCCTGCGAGGTGTATATCGCTGAATTTGGCGGTTAGATACGCAGACGTCATTAATTCAGTTGTGCTTCAGGTAAAGATTGTTGTATAACAGTGGTTTCTTTTTCTCTATGTCAATACGGTCACATTCGTATTTTGTTCATTGCATTAGACTTTTATCATCATGAATTGATTATAATCAACAGAAAAATGTTCTTCCTGGGGATGTCAAAATTTGAAAGTTTTTAAACCACAAAATTACATGATTAGATGATGATTACTTGATTATTGCCATTGAACTGGGGAGTACACTTTTGTATTCAATTCTTGTTCACTAAACATCTCGCTTTCGCCAAAACTAAAATATAATGCAATGAGTCGACTTCTAAACTTTATTTTGAACTCATATTTGTGGAAAACAATAAGGCCTTACTTTTATACATACCATCTTATTGCTCCTCTGAAATTAATGATGCTTTTGAAGACCTCTTTGGAATGCCCAAAAGAAAATTGTGGTAAATTTTGCTTTTTTTGCCTCCGTTTGTTGAGCATACATCTTTTTGTTTGACACTTCATCTGTCATTGAACTGGGTAGAACGCTTTTGGGTGCTTTCGTGTTGAACTCTTGCTTTTGCTAAAACTAAAAAATAATGAAATGAGTCGACTTCTGAACTTTATTTTGAATGCATATCTGTGGAAATTGAGAAGGGCTTATTCTATACATATCATCTTGTTACTCTGAAGTGAATGATGTTTATTTATACCTCTTTGGAGGGGCCAGAATAAAATTGTGGTAAATTTTGCTAGTTTTACCTCTGTTTTCTAAGCATACATCTTTTTGTATGACACTCCGTCTGAATTAAGTTTTACCTTTGCTGATAGGATGATTTCTTGCCACGGACGACAGTTGCACGGGAACATGCCTTCAAATATATTTTTTGGTAAACGATCATAGGTCTTGCCTTATTTTAACAATAGTTCCTCTTTTCCACGTTTCGTTGTCTTTCACGGTGTGAGTATATGACTTTACTCCCCAGAATGCGTTTTCTTAGTATGAGGACCCTTTTTTTTTCCTCTACTGTTCCAAATGGCATTTTTGATGTATAAATTCTTTTACATAGAAAAATAGCTCGATCTCTGTCGCTTTTACTCTCGTCTTAAAAAATTTTCCCGCGCCATTTGTGACTGCCAGTGACATAATTGTGTTTCTGCGTTGATTTGCAATAATTAAAATACCTGTGCATGAAATTTCAAATAGTTATTTCCATATAAGGCTTATAAGAGCTTGATCCAAATATTTATTTCCATATAAGGCTTACAAGCTTATTAACTATTCAGGCATGATTTTGCTTTTGATTATTGTGACATCATAAAGTAATTTCACAAGTACAGTTTCTTTAAATCGCGCTAATGCTCACTCTCGTCTTTGATAGTTTCCCCTGCGTGTTGTGCATAACGTGCTTAAAAGATACTTGCACGTTAGAGACGAAGATGCTTCAGGATCCAAGGAGACTGTATGCACCTGGTCGTCTTTATCACATAATCGTCAGAAAACCCTTTAGGTATGTCTGCGCTCACATAAATTTATCTTTTCTTTTTCTTATCGTAAGAATTGAATGACCGAGAAAATGTTGTATGCCCATGCAAAAACATCGTGAATGACTTAGAAATTATGCTAGAGATAAATATGTTTTCCTTCCATCTCGACGCTTTCTTGAAAATGGTGTGCATGAATAAGCAATATCTTGTATGCTGCGAGTATGTGGATAAATTGGCACATGGCGATTGGGTTTCTTGATTTCTCTATCCTATATGTAGGTGTAAAAGAATTTCACCCCTCGTTAGGACAGCAGTGCCCGTTGATGGGCGGTTCGAGCACATAGTCCTCTCCTGCAACATAACATCAGATCATGCAATCATCTGGATTCTGAGAGAATCGGAAAGAGCACTTGATGTAAGTTTTATTTGTAATTCGAGACACAAAAACAACATACAAAGAATTCCTCAAGGATTGGTTCATCATTTATATACTCATCTTTTCATGTGGATCCAAATGTTGGATATCATAATAATCCATCCCCCTTCAAACCGGAGTTTCATGGAACACTCCAGATGGAAACCCATATCTAAAGCTATCTAAAGCCCACATCCGGCTGGCAACACTCGGGCTCCGTTTGTTTACGTTTTTTTTTCCTTCAAGAAAAGTACACTTCACATTTACCAGAAAAGCGATTCCCTCCAAAACACAATCAAGATTCATCTCTACTTTTTGTCTCCTCAACTAAAAAAAATGTAAACAAACAATTTCTCATAACTTTTTTAAAGTGGCAATCCCTTGGGCTCCATTTGGTTTGTGTGTTAAAAAAATTAAGTACTCTAAAAAAGTTATGAACAGTTATTTGTTTCCACATTTTTAGTTGCGGGGATAGAAAAAGTATATATGAATTTTGAATTTATTTAGGCTCACATATCGGGTAGCCCCTGTCCGTGGTAGGTCATCTGACATGTTGGGCCAAATTGTTGGCATATAAGTCGAGAGCCCTAACTTATCCCAAAAACATCGTCTAAGGTTAAGGATTTCTATGCCCATCCACACTTTCACGTGGATCCATTGTGGGACATGATAACATGCTCATTTCATGCCTCTGAATTCATCAAAAGAAAATGAAAAGGAGAGTGGTGATCACATTTTGGATCTGATATTTTAGCTTGTTGCATGATGATGCTAAGGTGTATGGAATTATGTTAGTGCAGTGTATGCTGGAGAAAGAGGGCGTAATGGGGATTCCTCCGGCACAGAAGATGGAGAGGCAGGCGTCGCTCGCGAAAGAGCACCGAGAGGAGCATCGGGCCGCCCTGGAGAGGGCTGTTGCTCTCGATATCCCTCACGCGCACTCGCCCTCGTACGGAACATTTCAGGAGATGGAACAAGGTCAGAATTCAAGCACTCCCCAAGAACATTGGTTCGTATGAGTTCATACATTGTGGGGAGATAGAAAATAGATGAGGAAAATGAAATCCATTCTTTGATTGATGGTGGTGAAAGTGTCTGGTTTGTGATTGGTGTCCATTGCTCTTCTGTAGCATGAATGAGTGTTGCAGATAATAAAATGCAAATCAGATGTCTACCACCTCAGGGTGCAGTGGTAAGCACTTTTCCCATGACTTTAAATGTCACGGATTCGAGTCTATGTGGAGATATCCGCGTAGATCTTTTCAATATTGTATTTAATTTTTAAAAAAAAATGCAAATCAGATACAGAAAGGTTATATATTGTTGTAACTCCTCTTCTTTCCTTTTAAGTATATTTTTCTTACACGGGTACAACAATTCAAGATCTATTTGTAAATAGTTCGAGAGGCTAAAACTAGTTATAGTATTTTTGGATTTGGAGCAACAATAGCTTTTTTGGGAGGAAAGGAAGCAAAATAGCTACAGACTATATGTTTCTTAATGATTTAGTGAGTGGCCGCATGAAAACAAATCTTGCTTATTTTGATTGGACTGTTTTTATAATACACTGATGATGTACATATTATTATTATTAATTTATTACCGCATAAATAATGATTATGATAAATTTTATGTCCCAGTAACAATCATATAAAAATATTTTACAAAAATACTTGTTAATTAATTAGTTTGTAAGTTATATAGATTTGTTATACTCAAGGTAAGTATTTTTTGGAGAGAAACTTGAGGATAGTGTTTTAATATGTAAATATATAGATTGTGATGCTGATTTAAATAAATATAAATCATATTACAAATATAATCTCATTGATTCAGAACCAAAAAGATGATTTGAATTCTTATATAAGATTCAAAGATGAATTCTTAATTAAAAAACAAAAGATCTTAGATTCTCAATCTACAAGATCATATTTAAAGTTTTGAATTGATAATTTGATTGTCTTTCCTGAATTGAGAATTACAAGAATATTTAAAATCTTGAATTGAAAATTTGTCTTTTGAATTTTAAATCGACAACTGAACTATTTTTTAAGTTCTGAATTGATAATGCTTATCAGGCCTCAGACGGGCTCAAGGTAAGCGTGACATACGCATCTTTGATGCAATCAAATAAAAATGGCTTGGCGGCTAACTACACTTCATCAAGATAAAATTTGAAAATATGCAATGTGGTACTGGTCGAAGGAAAATGGCTGATGTTGATCCCTCAACTTCTTTCCTAATTTGTTTATTGACGGGTCTATAATATATGAGTTAATGTCAAATATATATGAACAAAGTACAAGAGTGAGTACACAATAAATAGATATTAAAAATCAATATGTAAGGAGAGATGTAATCCATTATACCATGCTGAATATATGAAACTAATCTCATCAGCTCACTAGAATTGATTCCATGAACCTCAATAGATTAATGATTACAATAACTTACCAATCTTGAGTTTTCTTATCCTCTTGTTCTTGGCACAATTTCGAGTTTGCTACAGGTTTCCCTGCAAATTCCATTAAATAATAAATAAATTTGTATAATGCTTTTGTGGGGTTGTAATATGATTACAACAACAAATTTAGGGGAAGGACTCACCGTGCATTCTTCTAACAAATCTTTTAAACTCCAATAAATTCTGTTCCTCCATCAATGGCGGGCATAACCTAAGATAGGTAAATGCAGATAAATGTCTCCAATCTGGATCACTAATAGGCTTTGCAGTTTCCAGTATTTTATCATAGCCTTCTTTGTCGAAACACGGAAGAGCATTTTCACTTGCAACTGGTACGTCGACGTCCCACGCAGCATTTAACACCTAAAATGGTGCACAAACAATTTCACAACACAAACATTCAACAATACAAGATAGATAGATAATGTAAATTCTAACCTGCCAAACCAATCCTTCAGGATCTGCTAATGCCTCTGGAAAGTCTTCGTGTTGATCCATTGTTCGCAACTCAACACATGTAAAGTTAAGAGTAGCGTTGTGTTTTTTCAATATCGATACTATAGGAGCATAACCATCACGATTGCAAGGGTTATAGAACCCTGCTGTCAACTCTGCAGCATGACTAGCAGTTTTATACCACCAATGGACGCCTGAAAGCTGTAAAATTATGCAAGAGCGAACACAATTGGCATACAAGAAATTCTCGTTGAATATTTTAGTTGTGGAACCACAAAGAATCACCGACCTTCACAGCAATAGGTGTATTTTCAAAGGAAATATTTGCCATGGTCAATACTCGATCAGCGTGGTCAATCAAGAAACCAGAGTACCATTTCAGAAAGAATCGACCATAATAATCATCGTAATCACCTCCATCACAAAAGAACCTTGCGTCTTGTGGTTTGGAATTATAGGAGCCTGCATTATTAGGTGCTCTGCCCCAAATCGTGTGGCCCCTCGCCTCTGCTGCCTTTTTCAGACTATCCATCAAATATTTATCATAGCACTGGTGGAGAAAGAAGAAAGTCCATTTAAATAGTTTTGTAGCATTTATTAATGTAATAGATCAACAGACTAACAACACTTATGATAGCTTGGTGATATTGCAAATGTCAACAAGCTTATGAATTTCTGTAAAATGTATTTGAGGATTAATGAAAGGATATCAAGGTCAATGCAATTGAAAACTACCTGAAACTCGCCAATACCAGGATATTCCCAACCATGATTTGCAGCATAAGATGGATACCGCAACTCCCCACACGGACCAAGCCCAATTTCAATTTCAGAGATCAATCCTTCCTCGAAGAACTCATTGAACTCTACACGAAAGCTTCTCATATAATCAAAATACACCTACATTTTGTTATCAGTTAAATGGTAATACTTATCGCCAAGAAAGGATTAAGGGGTAGAGTATCAAAAAAGTTGAAGAAATTTTAATTTTAAATTTACAATCCAAGTACACGAGTGGGTGCATGATACAAGGAATTGAGCAATGTTAGAGGCAATAACTTGTGCACTTATGAAGCAATTTGACTATAAGCAAATATTGTTCCTCTGGGAAAAAGAAAAAACTAACTAATATCGATGTGGCTATTTTCCCAATGTGAAGGTAAGAGGTCAACTTACAATACAAGAGGCTAAAGATATGTGTTATAAACATAGCCAAAAAACTAGAAAAAGAATGCCATTTAGCAATATGCCGAACAAATAAGATACCTCAACAGCAGTTCGACCTCTGAGAACCCGTTGTTTGTCAATTCCCCAAGTGAGACATTCATAATTTCGTCTTCCCTCTCTATCTGTGAAAAAAATATCTGGATTTTTACTGCCAATTTCCATGATCCATTTTGGAAGGGGAATATGCACATCATCACCGACATTGCCTCCGCATTCATGAAAAGACATAACCACCTGTGTGAAAAAATACTGAGTTAAAATAAAAGGAAAACAAATCAAGGTAAGTGAAAGAAATTCATGAATACCATGCCTTCAAGCTGCATAACTCAATTCAAACATTTCAGACCACTCACTTGTATTTTGAGATCAAGATCTCGTACAATTTGAAACAACCTTCCGTACCCAGACCAATTATATTGTTGAGGAGAATTTGCTTCCACTATGCCCCACCAACAATCAACCATAATGCCATCAACTTTCACTGATTTAAGGATTGTCAGTTGGTTGATCAGATTATCAGGATCAACCAACTCACACTCCATATTGATAATCCCCAACTGTTTCAGAAATTATAGAATATTAGTCCTAGTGCCTCGGTACAATAGAAATGAAGACAAGATTTGAAAAGAAAATGGAAAAGTCATTTAATGTGATCGAGTGAATAAAGTGGACTAATTAATAAGATATGATTTGCAACTCACAGGTAGCATCACGTAAACAGGAACATAAGGTGTGCCCGTGTAGTCTCGTTCCTGAACCTGTTCAAAAACAGCAGCTTCATCAAAGATCAGGAAAACTTAAGCAAACAGCAAAATACTATTTCTAGAACTGGTTTCTGATAGAACTATATAATACAATTCTAGCCAAGAAATTTTTTTGAGCATAGACGAAGGTGTTTAAATTAGAACATGGTTAATCATTGTAGGCATCCCCAAGTCTTTGGCATCATATGAACCATACTCCACATTTCCCTTGCTTCGCAGGATTTATAACTAATAATAGACTAACTAATCCTTTTTTTTCCAGAGACTATTGTAGCAGCACATATTATTTTTAACATAATTCTAAATGAATAGCAAATCTTTTGAGTCTCATGAAGTAAATTTCAAACTGGACAATCCATACAACAAATTAGCGCATCTCATCATCCAGCATATCGACCGGATCATCCCACCACAAATGCTACACCAAATATGACTACGCGAGACATTTGCTAAATTCTCAGTATTTTTTTTAAATACTAGGATACGTTCACACCATGAAATTTAATCTTTAACTATCCGTTAAAAGATAAATGGCTATAATATTCAATTCTATAAATTTAATTTCCTCTATCACGTTTCCCTAGCTGAAAAAATCAGAATTAAAAAAAA
>AYJT01046069.1:0-13876 GCA_001278415.1 Ocimum tenuiflorum
GCTTGACCACTGCCCCAGTATTGGCAGTTCCCGCATCAGAAAATAGCTATGAAGTATACACTGATGCATCGAAGAATAGATTGGGTTGCGTATTGATGCAGGAAGGGAAAGTGATAGCATATGTGTCGAGGCAGTTGAGACCTAGCATATGTATCGAGGCAGTTGAGACCTCATGAGATCAATTACCCGACCCATGATTTGGAATTAGCTGCCATCGTTCACACCTTGAAAATTTGGAGACACTATCTTTATGGAGCCAGGTGCTCGATTTTCGCAGATCACAAAAGTTCGAGCAGAAGGACCTCAACATGAGGCAAAGGAGGTGGTTAGAGCTTGTGAAATACTATGACCTCATCATTAACTACCATCCAAGGAAGGCTAATTCGGTTGCCGATGCACCAAGCTGCAAAACAAGGTCAACATTGTATGCACTCTTGACAAACCAGGAAGACCTGATCAGGGAATTTGAAAGATTGAGATTAGAAGTGATAATCCTACCTGAATTGGCAGAAGGATAACTAGGCATGCTAGTAGCGACATCATATTTACGAGCAAGACTAGTCGAGTCCCAAAGGAAGGATAAAGGACTTGAAGCACTGAGGATGAAGGTGCGAATGGGTAAGGGAGAGAAGTATCGAGAAGCCTCTGATAACACAATGCTATTTGAGAATCGAATAATCGTGTCTAAAGATGACAGGTTAAGGGATGAAATCTTTAGAGAAGCACACAAAACTCCCTATACAACCCAACTAGGAAGTATAAAGATGTATCAGGATCTGAAGAAGACTTTTTGGTGTGAAGGTATGAAAAGGGACGTAGCAGAATTTGTGGATAAGTATTTAGCTTGTCACCAAGTGAAGGCCCTACACCAGCGACCATATGGGAGCCTACAACCATTAGAAATTCTAGAATGGAAGGGGGAGCACATAATAATGGACTTCGTTATGAGTTTACCGAGGTCCCAGAGAGGGAACACTGCTATTTGGGTGATTATGTATTGCCTGACCAAGAGGGCCTACTTTCTACCGATCAAGGTCGCGTACATCTCTGAAAAATTAGCAGAGCTTTGTCCGAGAAATAGTACGATTGCACGAAACCCCATCATCTATTATATCTGATAGAGATACTAAGTTCACTTCTAACTTTCGGATGAGCCTACAGTGAGAGCTTGGTACTCAAGTGAAATTCAACACTGCTTTCCACCCAAAAACTGATGGCTAGTCAGAGCGAACGATTCAAATTCTAGAAGACATGTTGAGGACTGTATTGGACAAAGCAGCCTAATGGGAAAGAGTATTTCCACTAATAGAGTTTGCTTATAACAACAGCTATCATGCCACCATAGGGATGGCACCCTACGAGGTGCTATATGAGAGGCGATGCAAATCGCCGCTGTACTGGAATGAGATTGGTGAGAGGAAAGTGCTTGGACTAGAAACAGTAGCAAAAATGGTGGAGACAGTCCAACAAATGAGGATACAAATCAAGGAAGCCCAAGATCGACAGAATTCGTATGCCGATTTGAGGAGGGTCGACTTAGAGTTTGAGATAAGAAGCAAAGTATTCTTGAAGGTCTCTCCATCAAAAGGGATCGTAAGATTCAACGTAAAAGAAAAGTTGAAACCAAGATACATTGGGCCATACGAGATTCTCGAGAGGATTAGGTTGGCTGCATATCGCTTAGCATTACCACCTAACCTAGGTAATGTACACAACGTCTTCCATGTGTCACAACTCCGGAAGTACGTCCATGACCCACGGCACGTAATTCGTCAAGTAAAGATTGCCTTGATGCCCGAGCTTCAGTATGAAGAGAAACCCGAGGCCATATTGGACCGTAAGGTGCAAGAGCTAAGAAACAAAACCATACCAATAGGAAAGATCTTATGGAGACATCATGGGACCGAGGAGGCCATGGGGGAACTAGAGGAAAAGATGAAAGAGAAGTATCCAGAGCTATGTCAATGAGGTAACAAATTTTGAGGACGAAATTTCTTGTAAGATGGAGAAAATGTAACACCCCGTAATTTAATTAGTAATCTATGTGACTTCAAACCGAGCGTAGCTCGATTAATTTGATACTTTTCTTTTAAGCTAAACTGCGATAAATTATACCCTATTAAATAAGAATTTTTACGAGAATTTCAAAAGTGGTTTCGGTATCCCAATCGGATAAGTAGAACTCAAGTTGTCGCAATTTTAAGATTTACCGAGAAATACCGTAAAGTGATATCATAAAAATTCTGAACCCCGATAGAGGGTCGAAACCCTATCATTTTAGTAAATATGCTCCGAAAATAATACAGAAATATTATTGTTCAATCAGAACAACAATCGATAATCGATCGGAACGAGTTAGTAGCGTTGTGGTTTGGAGACTAGATGATGATATCATCAATTTTGTCTTGACCCTCTCCCCTCCTCCTATATATACGAGGAGCCCTCCCCCTCCTAAATTCTTCCAAAATTCAAAAGCACACCCAAACTCTTGCAATTTCCATCCTCAACCAACACTTTGCTGTTCCCGGAGAATTAAAGCTAGGGGAGAGAAGCACGAATGGGGAACTCATAGAGGGGAGACCAACCATTTAAACAACCACATCCTTTCATCTTCAAAGAGGTAAAAACATAGCCACCCATTTCTCTTTAAATGAAGCATGTTCTCCCCAAATCTGGTTGTGGTTCACGTTTTCTGGTGTGCTATTGATGAGTTAAGCATGCTTACAATTTTCTTGAATCCTATCATGAATTCTCAACGATTTGGGGAGCATTCATAAATTCCAGATTGTTTCATTTTCATTTCGATGCCCAAAAAGTGTAGAATTGATAGACTTGGACCTATATTCTGCTTGCACTCGAATTTAGGAACCTATAGGTGCCTTTTTATTGAACCAAAAACATGAAAAACGTAATGATTCCCGAGACTTTCCAGACATTGATCGACCCGGTAATCTTTCCATTTCTGGATGACTGGATCGAGCCTTGAATCCTCGATCCAAATCTACTTTGATCGAACCATGATCCCTCGACCCATTGCCTCGAGCATGTTCACTCCGATTTACTCGATCAAACCATGAGCCCTCAACCCTCGATCATGTTCACTTTAATTTATTCGATCGAACCATGAACCCTCAACCCATCGCCTCGAGCATGTTCACTCTAATTTATTCAATCAAACCATAAACCCTAGATCCATCACCTCGAACATGTTCACTCCGATTTACTCGATCGAACCATGAACCCTCGACCCTCGATCATGCTCACTTTGATTTATTCGATCGAACCATGAACCCTCGACTCATCGCATCAATCGTGTTCACTTTGATTTATTTGATTGAACCATGAATGTTCGACCCATCGCCTCGAGCATGTTCACTTTGATTTATTCAATCGAACCATGAACCTTCGACCCATCGCCTCGAGCATGTTCACTCCGATTTATTCAATCGAGCCATGGAACATCGACCCATCACTTTGAGCATGTACACTTTGATTTATTCGATCAAACCTTGAAACCCTTGGCCTATCTACTCGACCCTTTCCTGGATCGACCCAATCAGATACCCTGTTTTAGAAATTTAACGAACTGCTTCAAGTCTTGTATATCAAATCTCCATTCCAAACCCGACGACCACGATGATAATAATGAAAAAGATAATCAAATACAATGCATATAGAATACGTAGTCTCCACTTCGAATTGATAACAATATCCTCACGTGTGATTACTCTATTTCAAAGGTGGACACGCGGTGAAGACGGAAGCAGTTTCCACAATTCAACCAGCTCTGTGATCGATCAGCGAAGGAAGACAAGTGGGCTTTCTAAATAAAGTATATGAAATCAAATGTTTGCCTTTATGGAATTATCAATCTCACTCGCTAAACATTGTGTATGCCTATGAATGTTTTGCATGCGTATCTGTCTCTCTTGCGTGAACTGTACGAGGGGAGTGGTTAAGTGAAACGTATGACTTATTTTGATTTATGGAGATTTGAGATGATGGTGTTGGTGATATTGAAGGTGATGAGGATGTGACGTGACACCCACACTCACAGGGATTTATGAGGTGTCTGTGCACAACGAGTAGAGCGGGAAAGCGTACCCCCTAGTCGGTAATCAACTAGAAAACAGATAGCATGGTAATTAAACCGCATGCATACTTAAATAGTCTTTTTACGCTTGTGGGATATTTTCCTAAACAAAACCCCCACATTCAGCTACTCGAACAGGCAACACAAACTGATTTTATTTATGTAACTTTTCGGCGATGTGTCCACTAAGTGCTCATGTACTCACGCCCTGCATGTATTTCTAAATATGCAAGTTGACGAATGTGGATAGCGTCAACGTTGAGCAATGATCCTTTTTTGTTTGAAAGATTAGATGCCTCGAGGTATACATCATCATATGTATATCACAACCATGTTTCTGTTGTGCTTAGACACATTTTATACATTTGGTCATGTAATCATATCTAACATGTTGGTTCTGTACCATTTCATTTCCATTGTTACTTGATGGATGATTTCCCTTCAAAAAGGATGTTTGCTACTGATTTATCCTTATTCTTCCCTTCGTTTGAACGGTTGATTGTTTATATTTATTCTTGTTTCCGCATGCAGTGGTGTCCCACCGGGCTGGATCTGGCGGCACGTTACATTAAAACACTTCTTAACTTAGTTTTATCTTGCTTTTGGATTCAGAACGGTTGGAATAGCTAGGATTTGCTGCTTTCGTCTACTTTCTAGTAAGTTTGTTAATATCTAGAAACATTGTAAGAAGTTTTTTTTAATTATAAATTCACCTCTTTTAATTTATTGTTCAGTGTTATAGGGTTGATGTCCATAAAAGTAATTATGTTACGATGAATTGATATTTAATTGCCAACAAATCGTAAATCTTTCAAATCTTCTTGTTTTTCTTCCATTGAATCAACCATTAATTGTATTCAATGAGTTCACAATTAATGGTTTTTGGATCATAAGTTTAAAACATTAATGGATTTGGAGTAGATTAGTTTTGAATCAAATAATCGAATTTGAAGTTTTGAATTTTTGGAGTTTTCAACTACTACTTACGTTCAAAGATGAAAAGGGATTTTTGAGAATCTACTCGTTCTTTACTCAAAAAATTTGTTCCGTGGTGTTGTAAATCAACTCGTTCTCGACCTCTTTGGTGAGTCAATTCTCTTTATTGATTCATAATTTGCATTTACGGCATAATCTTGAAACCTCCTTTTTATCAATATGTTATTATTTGCTATCGTTGTTGCTTTTCTGTTTCTATTTTCTTTTCTATAAATCAAGAAAAACCCAAAAATATGACCATCTCCCTCTATGATCAGCTAGACAGTAAGTAACCTAATAAGAAACTAGTGCTTGATGATTTTTCCGCATTTAGTCTCTTTGGATCGATATTTTTATTATTGCAATGCGTATTTCTGTTAAGAAATATACATATCAATAGCCCAACACATCGCTGACCCCACGAACCTTCAATGTATTGATCAAGGTTGTATCAGAGGAATACTTCTAGGATTTCCTTGTTAGCGAGGACCCATCTGAAGAGATAGAGTCAATTTATCTTTACTTTCAGCCTTGAGGACAAGGTTGTTTTGAGGAGAGGTGCAATTGATAGCACGCGTGGTAATTAGTTTGAGTGTCGGGGATTACGAGTTGTAGATTTAGTTAGTATTTCCTTTATTGTTATTTCTATATTTGGAGATATTTTTTTCTAATTGGGTTGATTATGTTTCCTTATCATGATCAACTAATTAGGGTAAAGTGTCATGGCTGGGCTGCGGTCCTTGCGTGGGCTTGCGATTAGGCTTTCAGTCTATTCTATTTAATGAGTCATTTAGGTTGAAGTAGGTATAAAGAGTTATAAGAAATTTGGGACAACACTGTTGTTTGCCCTCGAGAGAGGATTTTATTTCAGTGTTCAATTTCAGTTCAATAAAGTTACATTGTGCCACCTTACCTCTACCAAGAGTGTGAGTTACCTCGAGATGAAAAACAAGAATAGAGGAGACGACGAATGATGTATTAGACCAAAGCACGGAGTTGCAGAGCTCGTCATTCATGATGAAGAGGATTAAGAAGGCGGATTGGATCTTCTCCTCAAAGTAGTTTTTCCTCCGATGACTAGCTCTTGCATGATTTTTGGGCGTAATTATCTGGTGGGGGATGAACTGATCGTTGAGAGCTTCTCTTTCGTTTGCCGGCACAAAAGACACGACGAGGAGAGAAGAGTGGGCACGGAGCCGGGGATGGCGAGGTTGGAGAGAAAGGAGGCGCAATAGGTGGGATTGGGGAATAAGGGTAATATTAGGGTTTGTAAGTAAATAATAATAATTATAATAATAATAATAATAATAATTCTGTAACGTTATATGTGATATACCGTTGGTATCACTAATTCTATACAATTATTGTACCGAACACTAATGATAACGGTATTATACCGTACCAAAAATGACGGCATACCAAAATTTTGATACTTTCGGTATGGTATGTCCGTCTGTTATTTCCAGTATTTCTTCCTACCCCTATATATGAATAGCTATTATCCAAGATATAGCAAGGCAAAACACACATACACATTCTTATATATAACTTGAATTCTATTAATCTTAAATTCAGTTAAATCGCCGAGATCTTGATTCTGTACTCAAGTCAGATAAGAGAATATATTTCATAGTGATCCAATCAATACGCTTACATGTACCGATATATCAAATAGTCAAGATAAATTATTTTTTGAATATACTATAATCTTTACCGACGACTTGTCCTAAAATCGATCATACAATATTTTGCGATCTAAACACGCTATATGATCTACTTATTGTACGAGATAAGTGGACAACTTATTATGCAAAATATTATGAAGATAGTCTTATGTATGCAAACACGAATAAAAATTTGCTTTCAGTATACAAAACCCAACATCATGTGGACAGGATCCCTACCGGTCAATCTGTTAGTCATATGATTTTTAAGATTCTATCCGCATCCAATCCATTAAAAAATGTCTAATCAGAATCTATCTCCAATCCGTTAACCCAAATCCAAACACACGCGAACATTAATTCGTTAAGGATTCAATAAACCCGATAATAATTTGATAATTTTCTTATTTGATAACATGATATCAATCCAATAATCATCCAATTCAATAATGAAATATTAAAGTTCAAAGAGAATCTCAAAAACCATTCAAACTAAACTAGTAAACCCTCGTAATTTAAACATAATAAATCTAATATAATATCAATATATGTTATAATATATTAAAATAAATTATGAGTTTCTTTTCGGATAAATAAGGAACATACATATCTGATTCCTGGATAATTTGATCCCATTCGGGATCCGATCAGATTTTTTTTTGTGTTTTCATCGGATTTTGATCGGATCGATCCAATAAAGATAATTTTCTGATAGGCTTAAATCCAAATTCGTGTGAATTTATGTTAGATTATTTGATTGTGTAAAAAAATTGCCACCCATATGGTTAACGTATCTAATTTTACAAGTAGCATCCAAACGAAAATAAAGGTGTGCCCTCTTAGTTATAAATATGCCAGAGTACTATAACATATTGCAGGAAAACAATTTAGAAGTCCAGAGTCAAACGTGAATAAATTGTCATAATAATCGAAAGTGTTGATCAAATTAAAAAAATAACAGCGGGATTATGCATCATTTTCAAATATTCTTCATTTCAGTTTTAATATTTGGAAAGGGAGGTGAGTTTTGATAATGTATCAATTAAAACCTTAATTATATGATAATGCGTCAAAGTTCGTTGCTTACTTTTTGGTAATTTGCCTAAAACACGAGCTCCACAAAGGAGATATGCAAATGCTTTCCAAGTCCAGTCTTCTTCAAAACGATGTGTTGCAATTTGAGAAGATGAAAAATGTTTAATTTCAACAAAGACCCCAAGTCTTTCCTTCCTTGTGTTGATATTTTTAAATCTTAAGCCGACATGTCTCCACTTGAAGCTACTTATCCTTGTTTGTTTCTTAACACGTATTCCCTGGTTGTTACAATCGCACTTCAATATATTCTAGTACGATTCCCTTATTATTCCATAGCTCACATGATTATACTTTAATATTAGTTTTAATACAGACGATCTAAATCATTTGAGGAATCAAGAATAGTTGATTATTGTCAAGCTCCGAGTCGAATAGGGAGTGAACACTGGTGTACGACGCATGGAAAAAGAGCGGTTCCCGTAAAATTTCCAAGTGAGCAAGGGGGACACGAATGAACTGACACACCAGAACGAAATAGATTCTGAGACTATGCTGGAATGTGACTGTATAGTCAAATAGAGCTTAAAGGATTTGATATGTGCTACTCATACTAACATGGTGTATCAACTTTTCTGGCTCTCATTCTAAGAAAACCCGAAAGTTAAGCATGCTTAACCTATGACACAACTGGGATGGGTGACCTCCTGCTAAGTTTATCAGAATGCATGCAGGTGAGGACAAAACACACTAGAAAGGACTTGTCTTGGATTGTAAAATCAGTCATCAGTTCAGAAGTCGATTCAACACCTATGATGGTAACGTAACAGGTCCCGGGTGAACTTCGTCGGGCCTTAGGGTGCGGGGCATTACAATTACATAACAAATATCTTCAAAATACGCTAAAATTGAAACGATCATATGTCTCTATTATTATATCAAATTTATGATTATAATATATTAAATTAATTTCTTTTCATACTCCTTCATTTAAGAATTTGATAGTCTATTGTTACAAGAAAAATATGAATAAAAATGAGAAGATATTTCTTTCTTAGTTATGCATATGTAAATCTGTCAAATTAAACTAAAAAACCATCAATCTAAGAAGTGGATGGACTGCATGGTTTTATACTAAAATGCATTTTATAAAAAGGATGATAATTATGCATAATATTCATTGCTTAAATTTTGGTCATCAAATTTGTAATTTTATAGTTGATATCTATTATTATTTATCATCTAATATAGACTTATCGTTTAATTTATATACCCTTTGAATAAAATCTAATTGTGATGTAATTAAACAAGCTTTAATTAAGATTAAGTAAATCTTAAAATAATGTTTTTTTAAACTTTTAAAACAAATACGAGGCGTAATGTATCTAAAATTAAAGAAAATAAAAAAAAATTAATTTGATATATTATTTATTTAATTCAAAATAAAAAAGTTATGATAATCTAAAAATCGAAAAATTGAGGCTTAGTGGAAGGGAAAAGTTGTGCCATCGAAGTTGCTGTATATCTAGCCACAAAAAAGTTGAGAGAACACAAGGAATCAAGAATTTTTGGTGACTTCCACATCCACAAAGGCAATCAGGCCCGGCCCTAAGAGTGGGTTGGAAGGGGCATGGCCCAAGAGCCCTTGAATTCTAGAAGTCCCAAAAATTATATGATCCATTATATATATTTGATAAAATAAAAGTGAGAAATTATATACGATCATTGTTAGTTGATTGATATGTGTTTCTCTAGAACTAATAGGTCCTGTGTTATTAATGTTTACTGTCATTTTATATTCCTTTTTTTTCATATTAATGCTCGTTATCATTTTTTTACTTCCTGTTAGTAATGATATTTATTTTTATTAATGTTCACTCTCTTTTTTCTTTGATGCTTTTTTTTGTTATTGTTTACCGTCGTTTTCTTTTTTCTTTTCTTTTTTTTTTTATCATATTAATGTTCTTACTCATTTTTTTTTTACCTCTTCCCTTTTGCTATCATTTTTTTGTGAGCAGAATTTTATTTTCTTTCCCTTTATTTGTGTTCTTCTTTTTTATATTTTGCTTGTTTACTTTTTTTCATTTTTTTTTAATTCGTTCCTTTTTCTCTTAATTTTTTTTCTCCTTCTTTCCCATTTTTTTTCCAAATTTTTTTTTATTTTTTTTCTTTCTTTATTTTGTAACTAATATTTCATTATACGTACTACTTTTATATTAATAATCTCCTTTTTCATTTTTATTTCACTTTTTTTTGTTTCATCTCTTCCCTTTTTGTAATTGTGTTTTTTCTTCACTTCAATTATATTTGTTGAATGTTCATATTTCCCTCCTCCCATTCTACACTTCTACCATTTATGTAATTTTTTGAATATTAGCTTTATGGATTAGAGCTTGTCTTTAATACTGTAATTCCCCATATAAATAATAACGAAAATATAGGCGGTAACTGATAATTAACAGGAGTAATATGAGATTTATTTTCTAAAGTTCATATCACTTATTTTATGATTAATAATTATAGATAATATCATAAGGATTCCAGAAGTGGTCCCGGATCTAAAATCGGACGAGTACATCGAAAGTTATCGCGATTTGAAATTTTCCCGGGAATTTGTCGGAAGATGATGCCACCACCTAAAATACGGGTAAAACTCAAGATATCAGTAAATCACAAATTATCGGACAAATAATTATTTACACGAAATCTTGTTCGACCAGATCGAGATTTGGATAATCAAAACGTTGCGTATTGGGTTGGAGGCCATAAAGCATTTGCGCTAGTGTGATCTATTTCGTCCTTACTCTCCCTCCCTCTCCTATAAATAAGAGCCCCTCCTCATTCTTCACTTCCCCTTTTTGGTGTGAAGCTCTTGCAAAATCGAAACTCAACATACACTTAGAAAATTTCATCGAACCTGAATCTTCGGAGAACATTAGAACCGAAGGGGAATCGAGAGGGAGTGCTACCCAGCATCACAAATAAGATTTATACTCTTTTCAAGGTGAAAACCCTTGCCCAACACTTTTTCTATTTCTTGAAAATCATGTTATTATCTTGTTAAAAATCTGTAATGATGCTTATTTATCTATGCTAGTATCATTTCCAAGCATTGTGTTCTATTATATCATGATTTGAGCCATTAATCCCAAAACCCAAGTTTTTCATACCTTTCATTTGATGCCTTGGGATAATTGTATTTAGGTTTTGACCATCTAGAACCCTTAGTTTGAATATTTGGAACCTATTGATGCTTTCATTGCGAGATTCGGACCAAAAATACAAAAATTGCAAATATTCCCCAGAGTTTTCTGGGCACCAACAAGACGCCCAGAAACTTAATATTGACCATGGATTGACTCGACCCGAACACCTTAGGTCCCCTCGATCTGAACCTCAATCAATCCAGGGTCCATCGAGGATTGATCGATGGACCCTGGATTGACTCGACCTGAACACCTTTGGTCCCCTTGATCTGAACCTCGATCAATCCTCGACCGACCCTTGATTGAATCGATCCGAACACTCTTGGTTTACCTTTTCATGCCATCTTTGATCACACTGATCCGAACCTCGATGGACCCTTTCATGCCATCTTCGATCCTAATGATCCAAACCTCGATCGACACTTTCATGCCATCTTAGATCTCACTAGTCCAAACCTCGATCGACCCGATCATGCCATCTTCGATCGCCCGATCCAAACCTCAAGCGACCCGATCATGCCATTTTTGATCCCACTGATCCGAACCTAAATCGACCTCAATTTTATTTCATGATCCACCCGTTTATGTTCCCGATCAGCTCGATCTAATCCCTAAACTTTGGATCACTTGATCAATGACCCCGATTAACTTGGAACCAAAATATTATACCCGATTGGCCCGATCACTTCCTGATCAACCCGATCGCCTCTCAAATTTGCATTTCAACCTGATCATATTTATTTACCTTATTCTTTCTTTTCAATTGCGTTCGAATCCAATTATCCCGACACTCATTGATTATAATGCAAACCCAGATGAGAATATACACTCAGTCTCTTTATCCAAGCACCATTTTTACCTTGTTACCTTGAACTTCTTACCGTGTTATTCTACGTTTTGAAACTCAATCTCCACTCCAACCCATCGACTATAAATTTATACGGCAATGTAATAATACGAGACTTAAGAGTTTTAAGCAAGATTAATGCCGATGCTTGTTATTTTTTTTATCATAAGACAATGAATGAACTCCTCACTTAATGATCTTCTTGAAGATGATGACTTATCAGGCAACGCAAACGATCATGCTCAACCCAAACAATGCTAGAGAATTGATAAAGAAGTGAGGTGGGCTTTCTTGAACTAAAATTTATGAACCAAATGTGTTCTTTCTGTTTTTCACAAAAACCCCAATCATGTTTGCCAATATATGTGTTTGCCTATTTGGTTTTGCATGCTTATCTGTCTCCCACTCGCTAGATAGAGCTTGGGGAGTTGTTAGCTTTCCGCCAATTGGAGCTTGGGGAGAATTGCCAATTGTGCAATGAATGATGATTATGAATATTGAATGATTGTTGTGATGATGATTGATGATGATGTGATATAATGTGATGATGATTGATGATGATATGATATAATGTGTTGGTCGATCACCATAGCCAATGGCTTCTCGTGATTTGCGCACAACAATTAGTGTGGAAGGTCTACCCCTAGTCGGTTCTTGTTTAGAAATAGATAGCATGGTAACAAATTGTGCGCATGTTTTAAAATATTTCAGCGTTTGTGGGATCTTTTCGAGTAAAATGCCCACATTCTGCCAAATGAGTATGCAACAAAAAATGCTTTTATGTATATAACTTTTCGACGATGTGTCCGCTGAGTGCTTTTGTATTGACACCCTGCATATCTTTCTAAATGTGCAGGTTGAGAGATGTGGACTCATGAAGATGTTGAGCAAGGACGCATTAAGAATTTAGATTCCCTGATAGGTGTATCATCAGATACCTCCTTCAACCATGTTTTCGCTAGTCAAATATTAAGCTCTGCATCTATCTTTCATTTATTTTGTTGGTTCTGTAGCCTAACCTTCATACCATGGTAATGCATGTGCACTTACTCCTTCCCTTCTGAAATTATTATTCTTATTAAATAGATGTTGGTATCTTAATTCTGATATTGTGACAATGCATATACTCACACCCCATCTCTTTTGATATTATTATTATGATTAGATCTCCATTCACATGTTTTTATTATCATTTCTCCCTTCGGCTCCATCATGACGTCCCAGCTGGTGAGGCCGGGGCGTTACAGAGTGGTATCATAGTGGGTCAATCATCTTGGACCCGACTCATTCTTTCAAAACTGGGACTAGTAATTGATTCGGTAGTTCCCTTCCAGAACCAACTTATACTTTAACCTTTGATAAGAACAAGACGAACTGCTCAACGTTCTGACTCGCAGCCTCAACCGAAGTAAAACAAAGTAATTTATAAATCGTGTGAAGTGTGAAGATTTGAATTCCAAAAACCCATGCAGGGTTCGTAAACAATTGATTAAAGGATTTTGAAATGCCGAATAATTTTTAAAGTGAAAGAAAAAGGTTTTGTTGCCATGGGGACGCCTATGAGAGACGTGTATGCCGAACAAGTTTCGAGGATTGTTGAGGAATATTTTGCCCAAAAGGGCCGAGTTGGAAATTTCATTAAAGTGAAATGAATTTTGAAAACCCTGTTTATGAAATAAAAAACTTTGAAAGCCACCTCGTCAGAGTATTTTGATATTGATTGAGAAGCATGTGTTGGGCAAATTATGTTGAGCTACTGAGGCTAGTATGTCCAAGCGTGACGCATATGACGCATGAATGCGATAATCATGAAATAATGTATGGATATGTTCAATGTGAATAGGTGGATTTAAGCATGCGTTGAATAGATGATTAAGTTTGAAGCTTTTTCATGAATTTTCTCCAATAACGTAGAAAATTAGGAAGTATGCCCCCTGAAATGATTGAACTTAGATCTAAGTACGAATTTCGATATTGTGACGTACATCACGAAAGGAGCTTGATAACTTATGACGAATGGGACATGAAGGAAGAACGATCCAGCAAAACGAATCAAATG
>AYJT01046145.1:0-10304 GCA_001278415.1 Ocimum tenuiflorum
GTCCAAATTACATGTATAAAACCGAACTGATCGGAATTTATGATTTATGCATTGGCGATTCGCAGTTTCAGGAGCAGTTTGCGCGTCGATTATGGCCAAAAACGGCATATCAGTCACCATTTTCGAGTCCGCCAGAGGTCCCGGCGGCCGCATGTCGCAGCGAAGGTTTTTTTTTCTTTTCGTGGATATAGTTATTTTAATTATTGATATTTGTTTGCGGTTGGATTATTAGAGAGCATTGTGAAGATGGAGGAGAGCTATTATTCGACCATGGCTCGCCATGTTTCTCTGTGAATGGCAGCAATTTAGAGGTGCAAAGCCTAGTTGAGAACTGGGAATCAAGAGGTCTAGTGGCGCAGTGGAAAGAGAAATTTGGCTCTTTTGATTTTAGTTCGAGAATATTTGTGGGCGTTGATGAGGTTCGTATGTTCAGATTGGAAGCTTATTGATTCTTCAAGGGAAAATCAACATTCCCTAGAACTGCAATTTTAATCCCAAATAAGAACAAACTTCTGCAGAAATAAGCAAGCCCCAACAGTTTTTTCCATTTATTTTTCTGGATGATTGATCTTTTTCTTAGCTTGCCTGTGTGTGTGTTTGATGCATATTGCATGCTGGCGGAGCTGGATAATGACTTTCTAAATCCATTGAGATGGCTGTAAATTAGCCAAGCTCGTTAATTAAACAAGTCAAACTTGAGCTTTGTATTATTCGACTCATGAGCTCCTTAGAAAGAAATATGAAATTATAAATTTTGTAAAATTTATATTTTTTATTCTTTAATCGGTGATAATTATAATAAGCGTTTTAGTCAACTTTTTCTATTAAAAGAAAAGAATGAGTTTTTGTAGATATACTATTTTTTTGTGCTTAAGTTGATTTATTTTTAATTGAAAATAATTATTAAAATTTAAATCTATATCTAAAAAATTCATTAAAGCTCGATTGAATTCGTGAACATCTAAGTATTTGATAATAAAGCTCGATACTAATGGAGTAAAACTTGAGCACGACAGTACTCACTTTGATTACACCCCTATTCATGAAAAAAAGTTATGATTTCAAGAGACTGCATTCCTGATGTTTAGATTGATTCAGGAGGTGAAAAGATATGTTGGTGTGCCTGGAATGAACTCTGTCTGCAAGGCATTATGCCAGGAGCCTGGTATATGATTTAAGTTGTTTGTTTCAGTTTTATTAGCGTTCTGCTTAATTATTGTGGTTCTCTTTTAGGAGTTGAGAGCAGGTTTGGGCAAGGCATAGGAAGGTTGGAATGGTTGGTGGACCATAAGGCATGGTCCTTGACGAGCTTGGATGGACAAGATGTTGGCCGTTTTACGGGAGTGGTGGCAACAGACAAGAACACATTTATGTCTCGGTTTACAGATGTCACTGGAAAACCTCCACCTATCGGTATAATTTGATTCTTCAACCTACTTATGTTGTAATATAAAGTGTTCAATAGCTTACATATCCTGGTTGTGGTGGTGCAGTTTATCCGATGCAAGAACTATAATTTGTCTGTTTTATGCATTTTTTCAATATATTTTTCCCTTATCGATGAATCATGATAAGTTAATTGGTTAAACAATGACATGGGAGTAGTTATCTTGGTTGGGATATGCAATTTTTAGTGAATCAATTGCTTAAAGCTGGGCAGCTAGAATCTACAGAGTTGTTCTTTCCTTGGAGCATAAATTTTTTCTTTATTTTCTAGTTGTCCTCGTCTCTGTTAATTTTGTTTTCATCTGCTATTTACTTAATCTATCGACCTCTTTATATGCATCTGTTACTTGTATGATTCCATATAGGGTATTATTTTTTTGTAGATCTGAATTCAATTTCAGAAGGTGGCTTTCAGATAAAAGAAATTCCAGTTCTTCCTTGTTTTGCTCTTATGCTTGCATTTGCACAGCCACTTTCATCTGTAAGTGTGTTCAAACAACCTGTGATGTTGGATTATTGGAATGATTGTTACGAACTTACGATCTATTTTTCATTATGGTCCCATATTACCAGCATTGTGACTTCAAATCCGAGTCATTTTTAGCAATTCTCTTCTTAATTTTTCATTCATCACCTAGTTTTACAATTCCTTCATCATTTTCCCTGTTTTTTGGTTAGATACCGATGAAAGGCGTTTCTTTCAAGAATTCAGAAATTCTAAGCTGGGCTCATTGTGACAGCAGCAAACCAGGACGCTCAACCGCAAGGTTGGTCTGATCTGGAATAGGCTTAAAATTTTCATTTCGTATACTTTTTCTTTCCCCCTTAAAAGTAATGCAAATTTTCTATTCTTCACGCATAGTGAGCGCTGGGTGCTGCATTCGACTGCTAAATACGCAGAGCTTGTCATCTCTCAAGCAGGATTCCAGAAGCCCTCTACGGCACTACTGACGAAAGTGGCTGAGGAACTATTTCGAGAATTCCAGAACACTGGCATTGACATCCCACAACCCGTGTTCAAGAAAGCTCATAGATGGTGACATCATTCACATATGCTTGGATTATTGGTTTTAGGGAAATGAATTATTGAAACATGAGATTCAATATCACATGCTTCTTTCCAATAAGAATGAAGTGAAAGGAAAAAAAATATCTAATGCAACTGGCCGCAGTAAAGCTATCCATCCTTGTGAATGGCTATGTCCAAATTGACAAAGAAAAGTTCAGAAAAATGTTGAGATAGGAATAATGCTTTTATATTCGGAATGCTAGATAGGAATTATTTGTTGCAACAGTTCTTCTCTTTTATCTAGCAGTTCATGAGTTGCTAAATCCCTACTACACAATCTTTGGTACTGGTTAGAGTTCTGCTGTTGCTGAGATCCTTGTCCTTTCGTCGTATGAATCTTCAGGGGGAGCGCCTTTCCAGCTGTCAGCATTGCTGAAGAGGAGAAATGCTTGTGGATCGAAAACAGGCAGCTAGCAATCTGTGGGGACTTCTGCACGGCGCCAAACGTTGAAGGTGCCATATCTAGTGGCATTGCAGCAGCTGCCAAGTTCCTTCAACTGTTTTCTCCTCAGTAGGTAACTAGTAATATCTGATTATAAATGGCATGAATTTTTCTTTACCTTCTCCATTTACAAAGCAAAGTGCAGTCATTCGTAATTTCTTCGAGTACCTCCTTCCCCTTTTCAACCAATTACAGCACTACGGGTTTCGAAACCCATGGAAGGAGACCTTCGCGCATATCTTAGATGATTTTTGCCTTGAATGTTAGGTGATAAATACATTGAGACTGTTTTGCTTATTTGCAGATACAAAGCCTGTAAGCTTTGAAGAGGCAAAAGAATGAGTGGAGAGGAGCCAAGGATGAAGACTTTCATTCAATTGTGAAGAATGAGATTTTTTTGGGAAATGACATCTTTATCCAAATGATCAGAGAGTCTCACATGTTTGCATTATTAGACAGAAATATCTGCAAGCATATATTTATTTTTATTCAATTAAAAGTTTTTCACCCATTTAGATTACAATTAGTGTATAAGAAATTTCATTATAAAAAAATTTAATTAAAGTATTTGAGGGTATGAGTGAATATGAGCCACCCAAGCAGGGTGTTCTTCTCCAATAATGGCGTCTAGAAGGGCTCTTGATATATCGGGCCAAACTCGGCCCGCCATGCCTCGTCATCATCATAATGCACTGCTACATCAGACTCTTCTTCTCTGTATATTGATGCAGCCTCTGGCAATCTGCTTTCTGCAAGATACTCTTTCATGGTGATCATCTCCATTTTCTGCTTCCTCTTCACTTTCTCAATCTGTTTCCTCAGCTTCTCATTCTCTTCTTCCAACGTCGACTTCTTCTCCTGCACATCAACATTCATCTGAGATGGGTGTGTGTGTGTCTATGCTACATAATATGCCACTGTCAAACTCACATATATCGATGGGTCCTACAACTGAGGAGGGGTGTGCATACAGTAGAAACTGAGCCGAGCAGTCCGAACTGTCAACCCCAATTTTCCTTAAAATTTAACCCAAACTGACCATCCAAAAATATTCAAACCAAAACCAAACCGAAACTTCGGTTTCGACTGCGGTTCGGTTTTGACCAACCCTTTTTTTCATATAAATTTTCTAGTTCTAAAAATTACGTTTAGTGATCTACAATTGAAATTAAAACACGATTTTGGAGGTTTTGGGCGGTTTGGGTGAAACTGAATCCAAAATCCCTCAATCCAAATTGAACTGAAACCTACTTCAATTGAAACTTTTTTGACCGGACCGAACCCGAACTAATTTTTTTGACTGAACACAAAACCACCCAAAAAGCTTTAGTTTGCAGGTCACGGTTCGTTTTTGTTCATCCTTACCCACAACATGTGGCACCCACCCATGTGTGAGAGATTTGAGCACTGCCTAACTGTTCATCATAGCAATTTTTTTGATCGAACTGAACCCAAATTAATTTTTTTAACTAAACCAAAACCGCCCAAAAATCTTCGGTTTGATATGGTTGTAAGTCATGGTTCGGTTTTGCTCACCCCTACTCACAACATCATAGAATTACCCCATATGAGATTTCACATGCCAGAGATTTAACTTAAAAAAAAAAAGTATGATATGAGTAATGAGTGTTTATTATTATTACCTCAGCTAGTGAAGCTGCTGCTTCTGCTTCTCTCAACCTAACAAGAAGTTCACCTGCAGCATGCACAGCTCCTGCAGTATCTTTCAGCTGAATATTTAAACTTCGGTTTTCCTTCTTTAGCAACTCTCTCTCCCTCTCTCTCTCCACTCTCAAAGCAGAAAGCTCTGCCGAGAGGGCCTTTGCAAAGCGGGAGCCATGGTGACCCTTGGCTCCTGCTTTGCAGGCGGCCCTCTTCACCTCCGTTATCCCCTCCATCATTCCTCGATGCTTATCCACTATGTCGTTGTACTTCTCCTGCAGTTCTGCGTAATGCTCGATCATTCTTGCATGATTTTCAACTGATCTTTTGAGGACATCATCCAACTCTTCTGTGCACTTCTTTTCTAGTCTTAGTTCCACCTCCACCTCTTCTGCTCGTTGGCGGTTGGCTTCAATTTCGATTCTCAGTTCGTCGGTTAGTGAAATCCATTCGCTTTCCATTTCCATCCACTGTTGTCTCTCCTTCTCGAGCTCTTCTACACTAGTGCTACCACCTTGAGCAAATGTGGAGCTTTTTCTTAGCTGGAATGATTGTGACAGCAAAGATGATATTCTTGTTGGTGCATCGGTGTAGAACTGGAGTTTGTTTCTAAGCATTTCGATTTCTCTTTGGAGTGCTTCCCTCTCTTCGGAAGTGAAGGACTCTTCTGTGTTATTCAAGTCCTGCACTTCTTTTATCTCAAACTTCTCCTTTATAAGTTCTTTGTTTTTGTCGCTGGTCCATGTAAGAAGCTGGAAAACATCAAATCACAGACGGCATTAGGACAGAATTGACAGACAAGGAATAAAAGGATTTAGCAAGAGAATTCCTAACCTCAGGTTCATCCTCATTGATTGGTTGAAGGTGGTTCTTCAAGTCAGTGAAATTAGCAGACTGGTCATTAATCATGCACTTGCATTGCCCCAACTGCATTTTTAGTAAATATTAAGTAATGATTCTTGGTTAATTATGTCCTAAATTTGAATGTGCTTACCTTCTTGTTTAGAAGCTCAATTTGAGCTGCTTGGTCCTTGCAGATACTACTGAGCTCCTTGTCTCTCTGCACGGCTAAAGCTAATTCCTTCTCCATGTCCTGCATCAAGAAAAAAAGGACAATCGCTTAATATAACTTAAGCAAATTTAGATGGTGCAACTTTCAAACAAACCTTTCCATTTGAACTTGTCTCATTGCTCTCTCTTCTTCCTTGACATCTATTGCAAACGAGAGTAGCAAATGGCGGATCAGAAGGGCGTTCTTCGGGATTTTGAACTGAAACATTGGCCTTGTCAGCTGTTAGACATGGTTTGAGTGTGAAGTGCTCAAAAGAGAGAGGCAGATGATCTAGCAGGAGCAGAGTTCTTCTGATGACGATCGATAATCTGCAATCCTTTATGGAGGCTAGCTGCCAAGGACTCGTTCGGGCCTGTGAATATTCTGCTGGATCTTAAGGAGGATCTGATCTCATCTGGTTGCATTGACTGCCTTATTACATCCAGATTCGTGCTAGGCTTTTCCACATCATCCTGAACAGGGAGGTGATTTGATGTGAAAGCTAAGCTTTTCCTTTGAGAATCTCTTATATCAGGTGACTCGGATAAGACAGGATCTTCAAGCACTGTAGACAGATGACTAACAATGTTTGGTTCGGTAGAATTGATTTCTTCAGCTTCACTTTCATCTGAACAGCTTTGATAATGTTCACTTGTGAAGTCCCTCTCCATTCTCAGAATCATCCTTCATGTTACCTTCGATATGAAGCATTAATTCCTTCATGTCTTCCTCACCGATGCATAGATTCTCTTCGGAACCATTCTCTATGCAGGGCAAGATGAGTGAACGGTTGATGCTTCGTCTCAATTGATTCAAGCTTTTGCGCACATTTCCCCCTCAAAAGTAACCGGAATTGCTGCTTATGGAGTCGTACGTAGTGGACTTAGCTCTCATGAGCTCTTCCTGCATCCAGTGATTGACATTCAAGATTCACTACGAATTTTAAAAAAAATGTCCCTCTTATGATAACAAGCTACAATACCTTCAACTGTCTAATCTGATCGCTTAGGCCATTAACATCATCTTCTGATATCTCATTCACTACAGGTTCATTCTTCATGAGCTTTGCTCGCAGTCCAAATCTGAGAGTTCTTATGCTTTCACTACTACTCCTGCATGAAAACAATAATCATCATCATGAGATAGACAATATTAAGAACATAAATGAGAATTGATAAAAAGCTAAATGGAGAGAATTAATCACTTGTTATCTGGTGTAATGGTGCATATGACTGATAACTTAGCATTGCCACCAAATGATTCTCTCAGCAGATGAGTTAGATGAGAACTTCGATATGGATCTTCTTCCAATTTGTAAGGTGGTGTTTCTCCAGCAAGGATGTTAACCAAGTACCTGTAATGGCAGGCTATGCATTAACTTGATATAACAGTAAACCAACTTGAAGTTTTGAAAACAAGCTTCTATATATATGTGTATTTTCATGATTAGATAGAGGCATACCCAATTTGAGACATGGACTTCTTTATGAATCTTTCTTCTTTCAGGTGCAGCTTACTAGCATCATCAGGGACATTTCTCTCGAAGCCAGCAAGGTCGACCAGACAGATTCTACTAATCTTTGAACTACCGAAGCACTTGGATGAGGAATCCTGCATGGTAATTTTTCTAGAATTAGAAAAATGATGACTACAAGTAAAAATTTCATAAAACACATAAACTTTACTCAAATGACGCTCAATCGACTGAAAAGCCCAAATGATACAAATCATATTGTATTTTATCATAAAAGAATGTATTCGGACAGACTTTGTGGCTTTAGCTAGAAGATCTTGAAATCTTTGTATTGAATGATGTATGGTAAAAAAAATGAATTGCATGTGAAGAGTTAGTTAAGAGAAATAAGACTCAAGTATGTTGAACTACTAGTTGTTTGTATAGGACCATTAATGAGTATACCTTGCACCATGATTCAATTATGCATGTGAACATGATATGGGATCTTGAGCTCCTGGAGTTAATTTTTGTTGCTCCCATCTTTCTATTTGACAGACCCTACAAGATAAAATTGCAATTAGAACAACTCCTAAAAAAAAAGTGTGAGGATCAATATTTGAGTCCCCTCTTCGCTACCTTAATCAGAATTTGAGTGATATCCTTATAGCAGGTTACATACTCCTCAGTAAAATTCTCAACATAAAATCCATTTTTTACATCATCCTTTATCTGCAAATAGCAAAAAAAACCAGCTTGATGCAAATAGCTAGCAAAAAAAGACATTGAACAAAAAGCATTAATAAACTTTTTGTAGCTGAATAGAAAGTGATAATACTAACCTCCAAGTCCCTTTGTGTTGGATCAAGCAGGTCACCAATCTTCTGATCATACACCTACAGAAACAAATCATCAATAAAAATCAAACTGATCAAATCAAACTTAGCGTTTTTTCTCTGATGCTCGGTGAAGGAGAATCACCTCAAGAAAGGAACAACGACATTGATAATTTATCTATCTGCCATCCGAATTCCCTTGTTCCTGGTAGAAACATTTGAAATCTAGTGTCAAATTGTGATATTAAACTTTCATAATTCACATTAAATTTTCTGAGTAATCTACCTTTTGAATCTTTGAGAAAAGATCCCGGAAAATGCGAGGCGCGATCCCCTGAAGACCAGCAACGGTTGGATCATCCACCATTGCGCTCGGGGGTCCCCACATTGTGTACGTCTTCCCACTCCCAGTCTAGTATTGACAAACCAAAAAGATATTTCAAAAATTCAAGTTTGAATCTTTACACAATTGCATGATAGTTTGATTAGAAGTAAACAGAATAACTACCTGCCCATAAGTGATTATTGATGTATTATAACCGCGTAATGCGTCCTTAACCAAAGGAGCTCCTAGCAATTGGTATACCTCCTCCTATAATCACATAACCACAACATTATTCAACTTTGATGATTATATATTTTAAGCATATTGCATATAATCGCTTTAATGGAACAATACAGCATGTTAAAACTAACGAAGAAGTGGGGTGTAAAACTGCGAAACCTGAGTTGAATCAGAGTTAAACACCGCATCAAATGTGAAATTCCTTTCGGCAACAGATAATGAATCCTTTGAAACTTTTCTCAACACAGAATCTCCAATAGAAGGTCTAATCTCACCGCAACCTATCAAAATATCAGAGAAACAACAAAATTGAATTTATTTAACTCTTTGTCTCTGCAATTGGACGGAAGAAACAAAAGCTTTTGCCTAATTCAACCTCCAATCACTTAGTGGTGTAAACGAGCCGAGTATGATCAAGCTCGAGCTCGACTCGATAAATTGAAGCTCAATCTCGAGCTCGACTTCATCGAGCTCAAATTTTCACGTGCGAGCTCGACTTGGTGTAAAGCTCGTCAAGCTCGAACTTGACTTGATCGAGCTCGATTAAGTTATTTTATCTTTTTAATAAAAATCAAAATTATTTATATAATACGAATAAATATATAATTAAATAATCGATTCAGTGACACATACATAAATAATATCACGACAAGGCTCGCGAGCTTGAAACTCGACTCAAGCTCAAACTCCATATGTACTCGAACTCGACTCGACAGTCACCGAGTTGACTTCCAGTTTTTTCTTCCGAGCCGATCCTGAGTAGCTCACGAGCTAGCTCGACTCATTTATATCCCCTACCAATCAGCAGATACAATTATGGTTTGGCAAAACCGAAATAATTAAAGCATTCCAATACCTTCACCGGTGGATCTGGAGCTTCAGCTGCTTTTTTCTCGACCGCGGATGTGGAGAGTTCTTTCTTCAGAGGAAAAATTATAACTTTTGAAGGCGATTTTTTGGGGAATGAAACAGAGACGCAAAGCGGCTGATCGCCGATCTGACTATTAGAATCAATCGGCGATATGTTTTCGGAGTCCGATCGGAATTTCGAGCGCCGAGCTGAAGACGCCTTCTGTTTCGATTTCGAGAGAACGGCACTGAAGCAGACATGCTGCCGAAGAATCTGCTGCTTTCGAAGATTTCTGAGCTGGACTTCGCCATGATTAGAATCAGCTGATTACTTTCAGAAACCTTATAAAATTGCTCGGAAAAAGCTTAAGAAAATGAGATTCCGTATCAATGTTTCGAAGTGAAGCTTAAAATGAAGAGAGAGACATTGGAATGTATGTATGAAGCAAAATGGCCGTTGGAATGCTTGGAGCGTTTAAAATGTTAACTCGTGAAATGACCAAAGGAGGCCTAGCCATCAGAAGGCTATTCAAATCCAGTCGGGATACTCTCGATACATGACTTAAACCGTGATTTTACTGGTGGTAATATGAGAAAATAGTCATTTTTACTATTGCAAAAGCATAATTAGTCAAAGTTATAAAAACATCCACAAAATAGTCAAATTTTGGTAAACTTCTTATTTTACCCTCCAAAAAGCTGAAAAACACTTAAAAATTCTGGAAAAAAGCTTGCAGCACCAAACTTTCATGCGATTGCAATCATTCATTGACATAATTTAAGGGAAAGGTATAGTTCCTTACCATGTCTTATTCCTTACGGTGAATTCTTTATTGAATTACAAGTCCTTACTGTGTATTTTAATTAAATTTTTAATAAAAATAAGAATTCTGCATTCCTTATTGAATTTACCATTCCTTACCGTGTAATT
>AYJT01046168.1:0-17716 GCA_001278415.1 Ocimum tenuiflorum
AATTGGACCGAGTTAGAAGCGTCGTGGTTTGGAGACTGGATGATCATGTCATCAGTTTTGTCTTGACCCTCTCCCCTCCACCGATATATATGAGGAGCCCTCTCCCTCATACATTCATCCTAAATTCAAAAACACACCCAAACTCTTGCCATTTCATTTTCGATCAGGAATTAGCCATTTCCGGAGAATCGGAGCTCGGGGAGAAACATGAACTCGTGAAACCGAAGAGGGGAAACCAACCATTCAAACAGCCACATCATTTCATCTTCAAGAGAGGTAAAACCTAGGCACTCGTTTCTCTTAAAATCAAGCATGTTCTCCCAAATTTGGTTGTAAATTACGTTTATTGGTGTGTTGTTAATGATTTAAGCATGCTTACATCTTTCTTTGAAACATATCTTGAATTCTTGACGATTTGATGAGTATTCATAAAACTCTAGATTCTTCCATCTTTATTTTGATGCCCAAAACGTGTAGGAATGTTAGTTTTGAACCTATATTCTGCTTGTACTCGAATTTAGGAAGCTATAGGTGCCTTTTTTGTGAAATTTGGACCGAAAACCCAAAAAACATATAAATTCTCAAGACTTTCCGGACGTTGATCGACCAGGTAATATTTCCATTTCCAGTTGACTCGATCGAGTCTTGAATCCCTCAATTTGAACCGACTTTAATTGACCCGATAATATTTCCATTTCAATTGACTCGATCGAGCCTTGAATCCCTCGATCCGAACTGACTTTGATCGACCCAATAACGTTTCCATTTCAATTGAAGCGATCGAGCCTTGAATCCTTCGATCCGATCCAACCTTGATCGAACCGATAATGTTTCCATTTCGATTGACGCGATCGAGCCTTGAATCCCTCAATCCAATTCGACTTTGATCGACCCGATAGTGCTTCCATTTTGATTGACGCGATTGAGCCTTGAATCCCTCAATGCAATCCGACTTTGATCGACCCGATAATGTTTCCACTCTGATTGACTCGATCAAGCCTTGAACCCCCTCGATCCATTCAAACATGATCGACTCGATCCTAACCCTGATCAACTCGATCATGTTCATTCTGATTGATTCTATCAAACCTTGAACCCCTCGATCCATTCAAACACGATCGACTTGATCCTAACCCTGATGGTCCCGATCATGTTCAATCTGATTGACTCGATCGAACATTGAACCCCTCGATCCATTCAAACACAATCGACTCAATCCTAACCCTGATCGACTCGACATGTTCAATTTTAATTGACTCGATCGAACCTTGAACACCCGATTCATTGCACGATCGACTCGATCCTGTCCTTGATCAACCCAATCAGACACCCTCTTTTAGAAATTTAACGAACCACTTCAAGTCTTGTATCTCGAGTCTCCACTCCAAACCCAATGACCACGATAACAACAATGAAAGTATTAACAATCAGATACAGTGCATGTAGAAAATGTAATCTCTGTTTCGAATTAATATGAATATCCTCACGCGTGATTATTCTATTTCGAAGGCGGGCACACGTTGAAGACAGAAGCAGTTCCCACCATTCAACCAGTGCCATGATTGAACGACAAAGGAAAACAGGTGGACTTTCCAACTTAAATATAAGAAACCAACATGTCTTGCATTTCTAAAATCTTCAAACATGATTGTTAAACTATGTGGTTGACCATCATTGTTTTGCATGTTTATCTGTCTCTCTTGCGTGAACTGTTGCGAAGGGAGTTGTTAAGAAATATCTGTGATTTATTATTGATTAATGGAGGTTGGTGATGATGGTGTGGTGATAACAATGATGATGATGAGGATGTATCGTGCCTTACACACTTGCAAGGATTTGTGAGGTGTTTGTGCACAACGATTAGAGTGGGAAGACCTATCCCCTAGTCGGTAAATGAATAGAAAACAGATAGCACGGTAACCAAACCGCATGCATACGTTAAAATTATTTTGGCGTTTGTGGGATCTTTTTCAACTAAAACCCCCACACTCAGCTACTTGTATAGGCAACACAAATTGATTTGTCGGTGATGTGTCCGCTTAGTATTCATGTACTCACGCCCTGCATATATTTCTAAATGTGCATGTTGAGTAGTGGGGGAGTTGGCAATGTTGAGCAGTGACCCCTTCTAGTTTTGAGAGATTAAACGCCCTGGGGTGTGCATCATCATATGTGCATCCCAACCATGTTTCTGTTGTACTTAAACAATTTAAACATTTGGTCATGTACTCGAATTCAAATATGTTGGTTCTGTATTATTTTACTCCCATTCATTGCTATATGGATGTTTCTCCTTTATTCATTATTTTGTTTGAATGATTGCTCGATTATCTCGATTATACTTATTCTTGTTTCCACACACGAGTAGCGTCCTGCTGACTCAGAATTGGCGGGGCATTACACATGCACACTTTTGTAAAGTAACATTTAGTAAAAGAAAAAGAAAAAAAAGTTGGAGAGGTCCACCACTAGGAGTGCAGTGGTAAGTACATTTCTCATAACATTAAAAGTCAAGAGTTCAAATCCATGTGGGAATATCAGGGTAGAATTTGTTTAATATTATAGTTTAAAAAAAAAAGAAAGAAGTTGGAGATATGTTATTGCACCGTTGTTCTCCAACAAGAAATCAATCTGAGATGAATTTGAATAAAATTTTTATTTAGTAAAAATGTTATTGATCTTATTAAATTGTATGTTCTATTAGTGAAACAGAATGTGAATTTGTAGGATGATTTAGTATCCCCACTTTAAAGAAAATATTTGTCAAAGTCAAGATCTTCACTTTAGTAACTTGAAATGTTTTGTATAAATAATTGATCCTCAATTTATTTACATCTTTATTTATGCTGAAGTTTTTCTAAGAAGAAAAGTATAAAAAATTAACACTATCCAATTAAATTATTTTTATACAAAAAAAGCTGTTACAAAAATAAATGAAATAAAGCGGCCGTTTTATAGTATTCATAGGTAAATACACGACAGACAAATCTAAAAGTACACATCATATCACAAAACCACTGATCTAACCGGATAGAAAGATATATATTTTCTCTTGAATAATTTTATCCATAATCTGTAATTCAGAAAATAAAGTAAAAAATCTAATCGCATCGGAGCCTCGAGCTAACATGTTGGATCGTGTTCTCATCGTATAACGTACATCCTACGGAATAGGATATATAACCACCTTTCCAATAGGATGGTTCGATTCGAGATACGAGAAAGCTTCCTTAACTTTCTCAAAAGGGAAAAGTCCATTAGGATCGAGCACGGGTTTCACTTTCCCACTCTCCAAATATGGATTCAATTTTTTTAAGTATTCTCCGTTGGCTGTAAATATAAATTTGAATGCAGGTGGATCGACAGGACCCCCGATGACGAGTGCTACACGTCCACCTTCTTTTAAAACCTTCACCGCCTTATCCGTTTGCCCTGTCAGATAACATTAAAATCTATTAATAAAATGAAATACAATTCAAAACATTTGTAAGAAGAGGTCATGAGAGTATCTAACCAACGTTGTCAAAGACTAAGTCATATCTATCTGGCAAGTTCTCAAAATCGTAATTTTTGTAGTCAATCACCAAATCAGCACCCAAACTTCTCACAAAATCCAACTTTTGAGTGCTGCAGGTTGCAGAAATCTTTGAAGCACCGAACATGTGTTTCGCAACCTGCAGGACAAATCATATCAGCCTCTGATCATAAGACGATCCTCTATTGTGCACAGTATATGCACGATATAATAAATCCAATCATTCAATATTAAAAATTAAAAAAAGAAGTTTTAATAATTGCGCACTGTATATGCATAATTATTGACATGTATACCATAAGAATGAAAATTTTCTATTACTAATATTATGATGGACATTGATTAGTATACATGTTAATAAGCAGATAACGAACACAATGTGCAAAATCATTAAGAAATATTCACAACAAAAACATGAAACCACCTACTTTGTGTATCATGCACACTAATGATTAATTTCTTTAAAAGATAATAACTGCCCAGTTGCATTAGTGATAATTAATATTACAAAAACTAAAAAAAAAAACATAACCTGAATCACGAGTGATCCAATACCTCCAGCTCCTCCAAGTACAAGAATAGATTCCCCCTCGGAGAACTTAGCTCGCTCGAGACCCTCATAGGCCGTTTCGATTGCAACCGGGAGCGATGCTGCCTGCGCAAAATCAAGATTTCTAGGCTTTAGAGCCAATAATTTCTCCTTAGCTGTAGTGTACTCAGCCAAAGTTCCCAATTGTCTAGGCTCATCCAAAGCCTTCTCAACCACATCTCCATAAACCTCATCTCCTTCCTTGAAATTCTTCACTTTGCTCCCAACTTTAACCACCACTCCGGCAACATCGTATCCTGGGACAACCTGCAAAAGTCCCGAGTTCATCACTCGACAAGTATTGAAATACAAAAAAACATGCTAAAATAGTATGATTCAAACAGGAAATGGTGCATGTGCGAATAGCCCGAGCCTCCGCTTGAAGTCAATCGGGTTGAGGCCTACTGCGGCCACCTTGATCAAGACTTCATCATCATTGATCTCAGGAATCAGAACGTTGGAATCGAGGTGTAACACCTCGATTCCACCATACTCATCATATGTCCATGCCTTCATTTTGGATTTATGTAACAGAAATATATAGATTACACGGAGTGAGAGAGAGATAATAGTAATTATTTGTCTCTTCTTCAATGTGCTAACCTTGATCATGTAGGCCTATTTATACACGCATAAAGCGTTTTGTGGAATTATTGTCCCAAATTCGAACAAGAAAAATATATTTTATCTTTTCAAGGAGTCAACAGCTATCCGCTTATTTTCACAGCTTAGAATTGAGTATGTTTCTTTGAGGTTTTATTTGGACAGTTTGTATTTTCTAAATTACTCGTCTCAAATGTAAAATAATTTATATGCGAGCATGACGTTGTTTGTGCATAATCTTCGAGGAACAAACTATCTTGGATTCAACATTCAATGATACTGTGTAATCGAATTGAGTTGAGTTAGCTGATTGAGCAATGTCTTTGTCAAAATTAACTCATTTGTTGCCGAGTTGATCTTTAATATAAACACAAATTTAGATGAGCTTAACCAAACTTTAATTGAGACTGAATGCGTTTTTCTAAATTTGAGATGTTTAAATTAAATTATTTTCTTTCAAAATTAATGAAAAAGTATATTTACACAAATTCATATTTCTTATAACTGTGTAATTTAGTCGAAGGCTTATTATACTTATTACAAATTAAGGAAAATATGAATTTTACAAAGTTCATCTTGTAGACTCATGCCTTTGTGGGTATGCATTCTTGGATAATAAGCGATATATTAACAACAAAAATGATGCTCTATTTCAATATTAGAAACGACTTCATAATTTATCTACTATCTGAAAACCTTATGTCCAGAGATACAGCAGTAGCATGTATCCTTAGATTTTTTTTATGGAAAGTTATATTCCGTCTACGTAGGTCGTGATGTCTAACTCTCTTACATGCAGGTGCGGGTTTTGCGTGGACTCACGTGTGATAGATCCATCCCCATATATAAGAGAGTTTGGTGTGAAATTTTCCGGGATAGAAAACTATTCTTGTTTGGTCTTTAACCGAAGAGATGGCAGTAAAATATCAAATTATCATTATTATTATTATCTTGTTGACTAGGATCTTGACACATTTCTAGTAAATTAATGTATCTGGACAAGATAAATCAACATCAGACCCAAAAGATTAATGTCAAGGGAGTTTCATATATATCTGTTCTCACACACAGGGGCGGCACCACCTGTTACTGTTGGGTGTGTGTATAATTAAACAAAGAATGAAATATTTTAAAAATGTGTAGATTTCATTTTTGATCTCATAAGATATGGTTCCATTTCATTTGGTCCCAAAAATTTATTTTTAGTTCCATACTTGTATTTTTGGTCCCACAAACAAATTCTTCATCAAAAATATTTTTGCTTTTAGTTTAAAAAACTACTTTGGCATTTGTAATTTCAGTTCTTTATATAATTAAGAATAATATAATGAGCAAGTGATTCACATTCGTAATTTGTTAATTCTGGGACTAAAATTGCAAAATTTTTTTATTTGGGACAAAAATTAAATTTTTGGGACTAAAATAAAATGAGACCATGTCCTACGAACCAAAACGGAAGAAATTAAATCGTTACACATTGTTTGTTAAAACTTCAAATACCTAGTGATTTGTTTTGCTTAATGGTTTGTTGTGAATTGTAATTGTTAATTATGGGAATGACAATTGTTGATTTAATAAAGGCCCCTACAAAACGTGCTGGCCCAAGGAGCAATGAACATTTTGAAGTTGGACTAACTGTTTTGGACTTATATTTGGCAGTTATTCCATAACATTTTTAGTAGAATATTTTGAGCAGAGGCTCATACAATTCTCAACTTCTCTGTTTGTCGAGGGCCACTCGAAATTATGCACGATTCCACGTATAGAATCAAATCACTAGCTCTTAAGAAGACATATGAGAGTACCAATTTGATTAATTTAATAGGAAAACTACGAAATCTATCCCACAATTGCAGCTAGGGAACTTTATCCAACATTATTTTCGTTAGTTAAAAATATACTAAATTCTTGTTATGTTATAGAATTCTATCCTATTATGTTAAAGGTCTTAAAAATATGCTGAGTTGCTGACTCACTCATTAAATCCATGTGGCATGTGATGTGCATTTAATACAGATCACATGCCACGTAAATTTTTGATGGGTGAGTCAGCACATTTTTAACACCATAAATATAATAGAATAAAATTTCATAACAAAATAAAAAGGTTGAGATATTTGTCACTAAAAAAATAGTGGAATAAAATTCTAAATGGATTGAAAGTATGAGATACATTTGCTAATTTTTCCTAATTTCATACCAAATTACGTCAATTCAATAGCTTTTTTTTTTCTTAAAAAAATACGAGATATATTAAAAATATATATATATGTTTGAAATTTATGTAGTATGAAATTAGATGAGATAAAAAGTTGAAGAAAACTTTAATCGGTCATCAAATTTGCCATCTTTAGCTTTATTGACTTTTCTTGTGTCAGTCGTGAAAAAGTGGCAGTTAGCTTTGATGTCATTTTTATCCCGAAACATTGTCTTCATATTTAAAAAAAAAAAAAATTCTTTACAAAATAAATTTAAATTTTATCTCTATTTTTTTTTCACATTAAATTAAAAATATAAATAAATGACTTATTATAACTAATGACTTATTATAACTTTTTTTTAACGTACTTCATTTTTTTGGATACAAATCAAACAAGACCCTAATTCTACCCATTTAAAATATTATAAGATAACCAATTTGGATTTTATCAATATTTATAAAATTACGTGTGTATACTTTTATAAGCAACCTTCGGTTAAAAAAAAAGTGGGGATATGTAATTTGTACACTTGTTGTATTACTATCAATCAATTGAGATGAATTTAAATAAAACTTTTAAAGTGTTATTGATCTCATTAAATTGCATGTTTGTTCTAATGCTGAAACGAGATGTGAATATCAGAGTACAATAATAAAGTATTCCTACTTTAAAGAAAATATTCCCCAAATTTAGTTTAATTTCTTTTGTCATTATCTTGAGGAAATCCTTTTTTCTCATATTAATGAGCATCAATGTATCTAGACATGATTTGTATAAATAATTGATGCTGAGTATACTTCTCATCTTTAATTATGTTGAATGTTAAAATTTTAGTGTTTTCGAATTTTTAAAATTTCGATAAAATAAGTTTTTGTTCAAGGAAATTAGTGAAAGAACAAGCATAAAGAAAGAAAGGTAAAAAATCAAGAGTATCTAATATACTTTTATGCAAAAAAAGTTGTTGCAAAAATAAGTAAATAACAAAAATTTGTGTTAAAATTTTAGTGTTTTCGGATTTTTAAAATTTTGATAAAATATAGTTTATGTTCAAGGAAATTAGTGAAAGAACAAGCATAAAGAAAGAAAAGATCAAGAGTATCTAATATATTTTTATATAAAAAAGTTGTTGCAAAAATAAATAAATGACAAAAATTTGGGTTAGACATCCTAAATACAGGTGAATCTAAATAGTGCATTTCTTACAACTTAAATTCATACCCGCTCTGGATTCTAAACTCATTTTTTATTCTAAATTCAAATACGCCTAAATAATTTAGGCGGTCTAACAAAAGAACTCCTCTGTATAAATAAAAACACCTGCTTTTAACAGTTTTCATACAAATCTATATACAAACCATCACATTGTACTAGAGTGTGAGGCTACATTTTTTTCTTGGGAAAATATGTAAATATATTTCAAAATATGGTCAATTATGCAACTATATCCTGAGCTTTTTTCGTTATGCAATGCTATTTCAAAGTATATTTTATTATGCAATTTTATCCCGATCAGTCAATGGTGTTAAAATTTTGCTAATGTGACCGTTAAATGCCACGTGTCTGCTAACATGATAGCCACGTCTTTTTCTTTTTCTTTTTCTTTTTCTTTTTGCAGCTGCAAAATTTTACGTATATGTTATATCTATAATTTAATATTTTTATGGTTTTATTAATGATACTTCATGCTAATAAGAAATACATTACGCGAAATACTCGACAAGGCTATGAATACCATGACCGATCATCATCTATTATCACTGCAATTTTTTGAAGTTTTATCATTTCCAACGTACTTTGGGACGGCGTTGTGCATTATATATCTTTATTGTTTATTCGGTTAAGTTGTATTGAAATTAGTTTATATTTTACTTTTAGATCTTGAAAAAAAAAATGTGCATATATATTTTTAAATTAAATCAATTCGATCGAACTTGTGGATTTAATCTTATAAAAATTCATGAATTAATTGAAAGCCATGATGTTTTTAATGCATTGTTGTTTATTCAAATTACTTATTCATGCACATAAAATATCTCATCTAAGTTATTTTTATTCACGCTCATTCTTTTCAAACAAAAATTCATTTTTCATGTATGCAATTATTATCCCGAGTTAAAATTAACTTGAGGCGTGAAAGTTGGAACAATGAAAAGTTAAAAGAGAAAGATTGGCAATTTTCCCCGGAAATTTTATTGTTCGGGCAGTAATTGCTAGTTTAACTTGTTAGGTGTGGGAACATATACAGTGGAAATTTAATCGAACGCGGTTTATTTCTATATTGGATTATTTCATTCATTATATAGATATCTTGTTTTTGTGAATTTTCAGTATTTATCGATGTACAATATATATACGTATGTGTGTTTTTTCGATGAGGATGCCATTTAATATATTATTTATAAATATGATGTATCACTAAATAAACTATAAATTATAGACAAAAATATAAAATAAAATAATTTTAAAAAAAATGGTGGAGCTACCCGACAAAAAAATTAAAAAAATTGCCGTGGCTACCACGTCAGCATACAGAGCTTATGTAGCTGGCGCGGACACATGGCATGTAACGGCCACGTCAACAAAATTTTGAAACCGGTGACTGATTGGGATAAAATTGCATAACGAAACATATTTTAAAATAGAATTGCATAATAGAAAAAATTCAGGATAGAATTGCCTAATTGACCATAGTTTGAGATAGATTTGCATGTTTTCCAGTGTAGGGGAATGAGGCAACATTAATTAAACAAAAATATATATCTTTTTTCTTAAACAATTTTATTCACAATCTATGAATCACAACAATAAAGAAAATCAAATTACACTGTATTACATCTTAGGGAATAGGATATATGACCACCTTTCCAATAGGATGGTTCGATTCGAGAAAAGCGAAAGCTTCCTTGACTTTTTCAAAAGGGAAGAGTCCATCAGGATCGAGCACTGGCATCACCATCCCACTCTCTAAGTACGGATTTAACTTCCTCAGATATTCTCCATTGGCAGTTAATATGAATGCAGGTGGATCGACAGGGCCCCCAATTATTGGCACTACACGTCCACCTTCATTTAGGGCCTTCACCGCCTTATCTGTTTGCCCTGTCAAACAATATTAATATGTATTGATCAAATGAAATATGATCTATACGTTATAAGATTAGGTAAGTATCTAACCAGTGGTATCAAAAACTACATCAAATTTATCTGGCAAGTTCTCAAAGTTTTGATTGTTATAGTCAATCGCCAAATCAGCACCCAAACTCTCTACATAAGCCAACTTTGGAGTGCTACATGTTGCAGCAATCTTTGAAGCACCAAACACATGTCTCGCAACCTACACCAACAATGTTATCAATACATTAGGTTATATTGTTCGAAATATTAATATATGTATTGATTAATGAAAGAAATCGCAATTTTTCAATAATGAAAGACTTTATTCAAAACAATCTCCATTAATTAATAAACCTGCCTATAATTGCAACTTTATTGTTGTGTCACATTGGCATGTGCACTAATTATGGAGATCAATTGAAATAGAATATTTTCTTTTTGAAGAATATGACTGATTTCCTATTATTTAGTACATGTGTGACGTGCATAATATACATACAACATAATATAATATAACATGTAGCATTATTGTGGAACAAGAGTTCTCTACTTCATAAGCAAGAAACAGGCCCCCACATACGGGATCTATGTATGGTCCAACTATTATGTGTATCATGTGGAATCCTATGATGTCTACAATAACACCTGTCCACTATACACACAAAAGAGATGTGGGGTCGACGTAGACCCCAGATGGAACTCACAACTTTTATTGCAACAGATAACACTGTCATGTTCATTAAAAGACAACTAATGCCTGATTGCAATCGTGATTGTTTCGTATTCTAGAAACTAAATGAAAATGCATAACCTGAATCACGAGCGATCCAACACCACCAGCTCCGTCGAGTACAAGAATAGATTCTCCCTCAGTGAGCCTCGCCTGTACGAGACCCTCGTAGGCTGTCTCGAGCGCAACGGGGAGAGACGCTGCTTGTGCAAAATCAAGATTTCTAGGCTTGAGAGCCAACAATTTCTCCTTAGCAATAGTGTACTCAGCCAAAGTTCCCAATTGTTTAGGCTCATACAAAGCCTTCTCAACCACATCTCCATAAACCTCATCCCCTTCCTTAAAATTCTTCACTTTGCTCCCAATTTTAACCACTACTCCAGCAACATCAAACCCCGGGACAACCTGCAAAAGTCCCAATTCTTCACTCGACAAGTCTTGATACATAAAAAACCACGATATAGTACGATACAAACAGGAAATGGTGTGCGGTCGGTCTCAAAAAATCCAAGCCTTCGTTTGAAATCAATCGGGTTGAGGCCGGCAGCAGCCACCCTGATCAAGACTTCATCGTCATAGATCTCAGGAATTGGAACGTTGGAATTGAGGTGTAACACCTCGACTCCACCGTATTCGTTGTATATCCATGCTCTCATATTGGATTTGTGTGATAGAAGTACGGATTATATGAAGAGAATAGAACAATTGTTTATCTGCTTTTATGCTAATCTTGATCTTTTAGGCCGACTTATACGAACTTATTCATAGAAATTGTAAACTCGTAGACTCGTAGTCTTCACCTAATTTCAAAGTAGTTTCCGTTTTTAATTTGAATACTGATTAATCAATATGTTACGTGTATAGAATGATTTTAGAAATATAATTATATTATGTTGAGTAATTAAACTTTGGCTGCAAGTTGCGTAATGGAGAGTTAAAAAAGGTCGCAAAAACATCAGGCCAGGTGGAATTCCTTTGTAGTGAAGAAAAAAAAAATTCAAAACATAATTTTGATTATATCCAAGCAAGACATTATCTGTTTATGATGTTTGTTAAATATTTACTTCTAATTTGATGCTCAAGCATCAAGGGCTAGGGCTTAGGAGCTAATACAATGGAATTAAGTTTAGCTTAATACTATTTTGCACAATTTTAACTTAATATTTCGAGGACTACCAATTTAATCGTACTTTATAGTTAAGATTGAACCATTTTTTATTTAATTTATGTTTAAATATTTATTATTTTCTTTTAAAATAATTAAAACTATACTTACTCAAATTTATTCTTATTATGATAATAGTGAAATTAATCATAGACTTATTATACATTTTTAGCTAACAAAGGCTTATTAAATAATAGAACTAAATTTAAAACTTAGATCTTTGTAAATATAGAAACGATACCCCAAAGCATATTCACCATATTATTATTTTCTTATTGTAATATATTCGTCAATTCTGAATATTATGTGCATACTTTATGTTTATTTGATAATTTATAGATCACATGAGAGCTATATGAATTGATAGAAAACTATTTTTGTTTCTTTGCAATTTTTCTCGGAAGATAGTCATAAGATGTTCCGTCTCTATCAAATTATTATTATTTTTAATTTTCTATTGATTGAAATGGATCTTTTCCACATTTCTCGTGCAGTACATCGATGGATATGGACATGAAAGATCAACATCAGACTCAAGGGATTAATGTTGAGAGAGTTCCATATTTATTCTTTTATGTAGCACAAAACCTCTTTATTATCCTAATCCATCTTAATTTTTAATTTTTATTTTTGAGTTGGGAAAGGGAAAAATATGGAGCCCGCATCTTTGACAATTTTAATAGGGAGTCTTTATTTATGGGGCAATTAATTTAGTAGCCCCATTTTATCACCAGTTACTATGTAAGACGTTTTTACCCGCATCGTCGTAGCCATAAATGACAAGTTTCAGCATAGCCCCCATTTATAACAAAATTGTGCCTGATCATTTTTCAAGCCGCCATCCAAAAATTTAGATATCAACGTGCTATTAGATGACCAAAATCACTTTTGTAAACCGTAAGAATTCTGATATTTGTCAGGTAATAATGCTAACAAAAAATACTGAAGCTACTGTAACCTAAGCAAAAGGAATTTTATCCATAAAAATCAATCGATATCCATGATGATATTAAACACCCAAATAAAAAGACATCACTTTTGGACTGAGATACTAATTTCAGATTATCATGAAATAAGTTTTTAATCCGCTGGAGCAATTTCTCTTGCGAAGGGAAAAAAGACAACTGATCTAGATTGAGTGAATCCCAGCACTGCTCCCACAATGTGGATCTAAATGTATCGAGTTCGGTGATGAAGTTCTCGAATTCCCCATCATCGCCAAATCTGAAAAGAGCACAAAACAATCCTCTCTAGAAACCCCGACCAGAATAGTTTTAACTTCTCCGTAGCCGAAGAAGAATATTCGAGAGAGGAAGTTCGTAATCACGAAGTGGAAAGCGAGCAATCAGAGTAGTTTCGCGGGCTATACTGGACTTATTTTTATTTAATTTTATTAAGAATTTTGATATATTAAGGTTATAAGGGTAGAAATAATTGGGGCTACAGTGAATGAAATGGCGGCTATGAACAAAATCACCTTTTACTTATGAGGTGAGCGCTGTAGGGATCTTCCCGGGGGACGTCCATTTTAGTCGAATTTATCATACATTTAAAATAATTAAACCATTAAATCATTCACGTGCTTTAGTGGAAAGAAACATGTTCAGAGCTTATTTCGGATGATTTAAAGATGTAAAAATATGTAAGTCCAATTGTGGATTATTTTCTTCGGCCTAAACACTACATGTCCGGCCCAACCCTTTTATCGGCCCAATTGAGAGAATCTTAGCCCACCTTCTTGAAACTCGACGGTTTCTATTCTGAGGTGAGATAAAGTGTATGGCTGCTAGTTTTCCCTCTCATTCTTTTGATATTCACTCTCTCTAAACTTCTCTCTACTCTATCTTCTCTCTTTGTTTTTTTGGTCTTTCAATAAAGAATCTCACTCTCCCTTGGTGAGGAATAATCTGTGTGTGCGAGTGAGGGCATTGTGTTTGTGTGGAGAGAATTGTAAGGGGGTTGGGGCCGACAGTGAGTGTGATTTTCTGTGGCCGTGTGGTAGTAGCCTTCGTGCGCGGCCGTTTGTGGCCGAAAACTAAAATCTCTGAGCTGACGAACTCTTCTAGTATTCGCCGGACTTCCATCTCAGTGTTAGAGTGGTTCTTGGAGTAGATCTGGTTCAGATCTGGTCGGATCTAGTTGCGCGGACTTTGCCGCTGTGTCCGTCGGTTTCATCGCCGGCAGTGGTCAGAATCAATCGATAATCAGGAGGCTCGACAAGGAGATGGAGATAGATACCCAACAGTGGTATCAAAGCCGTCTCTGATCTCCTCGACCCTTCGCCGTCGGTTCTCGGTGCGATTTATTCTTTCTGTAAAGTTCTTTTGCAATTTCTTTTTTATTTCAGTGTCTGTCATAAAAAAATACACGTCATCAGATGCTAAGTAAGGAAGGACAACCCAATATAGGGCTCCTCGCTGGTATAAATCGAAATCTCTTTGTATTTTCTTTCCTAGATCGGCTATACGGTCGCCGAAATAGGTTTTGAAGGGGCGTGAGGTGCCGCCTAGGCTTGTGGCTTTCCCTGCGCAATTTTTACCGCTGCAACTATGTGTTTTTTTTTTCTTTCTATGTGTGCTTTTGGTTTTGAAGATTATTAAATCTGATATTGGCTCTGTGGAGATTCTTGTGCCATCTTTGTGACTAGTTTGTGTTTCGGTTATCTCTATTTTAATAATCTGCCCTTATTCTGGTTGTTTTCCTTGCTATATTAATCTTGTGAATCTGTTAGTCATGTTTATGCAATATTGTTTGCTTTGGATTTATCTTGGTGATAGCATCATATTCATTTGTAATCTGCTGGTTGGTCTTGATAATTGTTGGTTGCGTAAAATTCCAGTTGCATTCACTGCATCATTTTTCTAAGTGTCCAACTAAGTGTGTTGACCCCCTGCGCGCTCGTTCAAATGGGTTGCGAATTGGGAAATCCACACCCCCTTAGAGTTTAGACTTTATTTTAAAATTCATCCATCTGTGTGTGGTTTTTCCTCAATTGTTTGTGATATTTGTCTGTCACTATGTGAATCTGGTTTTGAAATTTGAAAATTAAAATGGCTTCATCATCTGGCACTAATTCAATGGTAAATCTGGTTTTGCTATGTGGCAACAGAAAATTGAATGTATATTTTCACAACAAAATGTCATTAAAACGATTGATGAATCTTATGCTGCAACTGCTTCTCAAGATAGAAGAGATGAAATAAACAGATTTGCTTTGACTACTATTGTTCTAAACTTGTTTGATATTGTACTAAGAAAAGTAGGCAAACATCAATCTGCGAAAGCTTTGTGGGATAGACTTGATGCTTTATATCTTGAGAAATCTATGCCTGGTAGGATGGTGTTAATGAAAAAAAATTTTCAAATTCAAATTAGACATGTCTAGGGACATTGATGAAAATATGAATGTGTTCACTAAACTGGTCTAAGACTTAAAACAAACTGGTATGAAAAATATTGATGATTATGCCCCCCATGCATTATTAAATGTCATTCATGAATCCTTTTCTGATGTTAAATCTGCTTTGAAGTATGCTAGGGATAATGAAACCCTAGATAATGTAGTTAATAGCTTAAAAGGCAAAGAAATTTATGTAAGATATGGCGGGGGCAGAGATAGGTCTAATAATGAGGTCATGCATGTTAGGGAAAGGTCTAAATCTAGACAAATGAGGCAATCCAGAAGCTCTAATGACTTTAATAATAACAACAACCATGACATGTGGGGTAAAAAGAAACAACAAGAAAGGGGCAGGTCTAAGTCTAGGTCAAGGGGTAGGAAGTGCTATAATTGTTGTGAAATTGATCACTATATAAAACAATGCACTAAACCTAGAAGAGGCATAAACAATGAACATGCTAACATGGTTGGTCATGACAATCATGGTGATATATATAGGTTTGCCTACTTTACTTATGAAAGAGTTTGAGAATGGGTTATGCAAATATGGTTTCTGATATCTGGTTTAGTTTTTATACCTTTGTGAATTCTATAACTGAACCCTTAAATAAAAATGTGTGGATTGTTGATTCTGGCTGCACTTTCCATATTTTCACCTAATAAAAACATGTTTACAACGTTCAAGGAATTAGAAAATGGATATGTGTCCCTTGCTGATAAAAAATCATGTGGGTCTGTGGAATTGGTAATATTAGGTTTAAAATTGAAAATGATTATGTGTTTACTTTAAACAATGTAAGATAAGTGCCTGATATATGTTACAACTTATTGTCATGTTCTGCATTAGCTGAAGCAAGGTTAAAAGGTAGGTGGACTAAGGGTCCTACGAAAATCTTTAAATGCTTCTTAGTGGTTTTAAAAGCTGATAAGATAAATGGTCTTTATCTCTGTCATGTTGAACATGCACTAAGTGTAAATGAGGTTAATGCTCTAAATAATGATAAAACTGTGTTGTGGCATAATAGATTAGGAAACATGAGTTCCAAGGGTCTTGAATTTCGCAAAAGAGATGGTCTTTTTGGGAAAGATGTGGTGTCTAATATGCCTTTTTGTGATTCTTGTGTGCTTGGTAAACAACATAAAGTCAGTTTTCCTACTCCCTCCTCTCTAATTGCTCCTAAAAGTTCTGAAATACTTGAATATTTGCATGCTGATGTTTGGGGGCCTACTGTTGTCTCTACACAAAGGGACAGCAAGTATTTTTTGTCTGTTGTTGATGATTTTTCTAGGAGGGTTTGGGTTTTCTTATTAAAGAACTAATAAGTTTAAAAATTGGAAAACCTTAATAGAAAATCAAAATCCTTAGTACAGATAATGGGCTAGAGTTTTGTAATAATTAATTTGATCAACTTTGTGGGTATAAAAAGATATAAATCAGTCCCATATACACCCCAACAAAATGGAGTTGCTGAAAGAATGAATATGACTTTATTAGATAAGGTTAGGAGTATAGTGGCTCCAACTGATTTGGAGAAATCATTTTGAGGGGAAGCCTTGCATACTGCTGCATATTTAGTAAATAGGTCTCCATTTGTTCCATTAAAAGGAAAATGCCCTGAATCTGTATTTTTCAAACACTAAACTTGATTTGTCTAACTTGAGAGTGTTTGGTTGTGCTGCTTATGTGCATAAAAAATTAGATAAATTGGAACCTAGGGCTAAGAAATATTTTTTCCTTGGTTATCCTGAAGGTGTTAAAGGTTATAAACTTTGGAATTATACTGAACCTGATTTTAAAGTGATAATCAGTCGTGATGTGACCTTTAATGAATTTGACTTTCCATGCTATGTGTCTGAAAAACTTGAAATATATGTTCCTAATTCAAATTTGAAAGAGGATGTTCAGTTTGAGGTGGAGCAGCCTCAAAATGATTCTGATTCAATTGATAATCCTACTAAAATTATTAATCTTGATCATGAAAACCAGGGGAAGGGTTAAATAGTATTTTTCATGATAATAATACTGACTTAAATGATTATTCAACTAGCTAGGGACAGCGCTATGAGACCCCCTCTACCCCATAAGTAATTTGATGAATTTGAATTGGCTTTATTTGTTTATAATGTGTTCAAATCTGCTGAAGGCAATGAACCTTTACATACCAAGAGGCTTTAAAATTTGTGTATTTTAATAAGTGGTATGATGCAATGCTAAGTGAGATTAGGTCCTTGCTTGCTAATATGACATGGGTTTTAGTGAAAAGAACTCCTAATATGTTTGGTATTGATTGTAAGTTGATCTATAAACTGAAAAATGATGAAATCTCACTTAGGTATAAGGATTTTACTCAAAAAGAAGGCATAGACTATAATGAAATT
>AYJT01046177.1:0-10924 GCA_001278415.1 Ocimum tenuiflorum
CTGCGACCACGTCTTGTTATATTGTCATTCATATCAATCAATAATATATTGTTTACTTCATGAAATTCATTTACCCGATGAACAAGTACTTCCCATCCATTTTGCCTAAAACTCTGTAATTGGCTCTTCACACTATCAATCAATATGATGGCTTGAATAATATTCTGATCCTTTTGTTGTAAAGTCAGAGACAATTCATTTATAATTCTCAACAAATGTTTCATCAAGTTCAATACATATACAAACTCATAAGAATCCATTCTTTCAATCAAACCTTTGGCTTAGTGGCATCATACAAACATTTTGCAACACTTGATCAATTGAAGTCCACATAGAACACAGACGAAGCAATGTAAAATAATGTGAACCCCACTGAGTATCTCCAGGTCTTACTAGAATACTTTCTTGATTTTGACCTTTTCTACTTTCTCTTTCTTCATCGTTGAGTTCACAAACTATTTTTTTATACTCTAACTCTCTTATTTGATCTGTTCTTTTACATGATGTCCCAACCGTGTTCACTATCATAGATACATAGTTAAAAAAATCCTGAACGGCTCTAATTTTGTTGACAACGGCAACAATAATTAATTGGAGTTGATGAGAGAAATAATGAACATACATGGCATATGAATTTTCTTTCAATATTAAAGATTTAAATTCATTAAACTCACCTTGCATGTTTGATGCTCCATCATATCATTGACCTCGCAATTTGGATATTGATGAGCCACGTTTTGCAAACAAAGCATCAATAACATCTTTAAGGAATGAGAACAAGTGTCGCTCACATGCCCAATTGCAAGAAAACGCTCAATCACACACCCTTTATCTTTCACATATCTCAAAACAACTCCCATTTGTTCTTTCATAGAAATATCGCGAGCCTCATCAACTAAAAGAGTAAAAACTTTGTGATATCCTTAAGTATAGCGAGTGTGGTCATTGATGCGCAAGCATGCGATAATTCTCTTTGAATTTTTGGTGCAGTCATTTGATTATTTCCAAGAGCATTTGCACCTAAAAATTTAAAAATCTCATCATTAAGTGGACTAGTATATTCAACTAATTCAAGAAAATTTCCTTTATTTAAAGAAGTAATAGACTCATCGTGACCCCGAAAAGACAATCCCTGCTTCAAAAGAAAATGAACCACATTCAACATTGTTGTCAAATGGACGCGATAAGCAACTTCCATTTCTCGACTATGTGTTTGAAACAAAGTGGCCACACCCTGTCTTTGGTTTCGAAAACTTTCGAGTTGTATTCTAGCATTATTGTGATAACTATCTACATCCCCAATATGCTGATTAAATTTTTCCAATACATTTTTTTCTCAATTCTTACATCCCTTTATTGTAAAGGCATCTTCTCCAAAACGACCTCCCTTATTATTTTCTTTAAAGAGATAACACTAAAAACAGAAAGCTGAATCATTTGTGATGCTATACTCTAGCCATGGAAACTTTTTATACCAAACCTTTTGAAAACTTCTTTCTTGCTTGCCATACTAGTTTTACACCGGTGCGTTGCGCGGCCTGCCGATCTAACACGAACTCATTCTCTAAGATATAATTAATAGAATTATATATATTATTCTTTTTGAAAAAAAATTTAAAATTATTATTCTAAAATATATAAAAGACAGAAAATATGTAATTAATGATGTATATATTATTAAATAAGATCAATATAGAAAAAAATAAAACTGGTGTTGTAATTTTTCTTATAAATATAAATTTGTGCTCATAAGTACTTAGTGGGTTGGTTTAAAAATATATCTAATTTAATTTTTGTCCATCAACATTATTAATGTGTTTGACAAACATCGATTTTTTCATATTTGGAGACAAATTTTATGTGTATATTTATGTTAATTGGAGACAAATTTTATGTGTATATTTATGTTAAACATATGATTTTATGATATTAAAGTGATATATTTTGATATATGTGAGGTTTTGATGTGTTTGTTACGCTTGTGAAGGAAAAATCAATGAAAACATACAAAAAAACAAGCATTTGGAGTAAGGTGTTGAGACAAAGGTCCACTAAAATGGGTCAATCTCTCATTTTACTTGTAATTTTGCTCATTAGTTCATATGGTTGGAAAGCTCTTTGAATTAGCTTTCCAACACAAGTTGAATCACTCAATTCTGAGTCCGGACGTAAAAGTTAGAGCTAAAATCGTGAATTCGCGCAGCAGGACGGACAGGGCGGACAGAGGCTGCGCAGGGCCCGTGCGTCCCACACGCACGGCCCGTACGCGTGATTTTGGCACACCAAATGGTGCAAGACAGAGGCCACGCACGACTCGTGCCTCCCACACGCATGGACCGTGCGTCTGATTGCGTTTTTTTGCGATTTTGGACCCATTTTAATGAATTCGAGTCATGGGTATAAAAGGAGAGGCGAAGAATGTGACAAGGTTGACAATTTCAGGATTTACACCCATCTTGGAAAAAAACAGAGCCAGAGAGAGATATCGAAGTCCAGGCGAAGCACGACAGAATCACCTCTCAATTTTTTTAGTTCTTACTCATCATGAACTCGTTTGTTATTGTTTTAGTTTTCGTTTTTACTATGTTAGACTAAAACTCTGATGTTCTAGGGTTAGAGCGTAGATGGATTTGATTTCTGACATATGACTTGGGTTTTGGCAATTTAATTCAGTTTCGTTTTTCTTTATTCCTATACTTATTACTTGATTGATTATCTGATCAATAATCTGTCATTATCATACATGATAATTCAACATTCGAGAGACGAGAATTGTTATGCGATTATGAATAAAGAACACAGTCATTTGACATTCGAGATAAAAATAGAATTATTGTGAGAACTTGAATTTTGTGATCTTTCTGGAGTTACATGTTAGTGATTGGATAGACATATCGGTCTTGACTTGTAATCTACGGTTTACTTGATTCGAGAGAAGACTTAAACTAATTTGGTGATTGCCCTAGACAAACTGAATAACTCGTTTTTATCTGCCTGTCACTGTTATAGATTGAATCCATTGAAATCTAATTCTGGAACATGTTTGCTCATTCTGAATTTGAATCTTTTATTTGCTTAATCATTTTTGTTGCGTTTTAATCTTCCTATCTAGCATAAATGATCATTTGTCGAATCGGTCGTTTAAACAATAATAACGAGAATTTCTGGTAAATAATATGATTCGTTTGTACAGTCATTGTGAGATTCGACCTTGCTCACTACTGTATGCAATTACATCGTACACTTGGGGGTAGTTAAATATTTTAGCAAACAGTGTTAAACTATAGTTGTCCACGATACATCAAATTATATGTATAAATAAATTTAACAAAATAGAACGAGTAAAGCAAAAAAAAAGAAAAAAAAAACTTACAAAAATAAGAATTTGATGTAAAAATTAGTTCAATATAAATGGTAACATAAAAGAAAAAATCTACGCATTTGTTCAAAAAAATTAGTAAATTAAATAAATTGAAAAATATAATTGGATAAGATAATATATTTTGGGGTTAGACGACAATATAATTTTGTTGAGGTTCTTATTACGAATTATTGTAAACAGATGCATTATTAATATAAATGAATTGGCAAATAAAATAAAAGAAAAGATAAGAAAATGTTGTAGATGATGTGAGGGAGGGAAAATGACATAGTTGTAAATAAGATGAACTACTCTCATTTAGTATATTAATAGATATTGTTTTTGGATATTTATGATTAAACAGTTGGCAAGACCCCTTAGTCAAGTACGCTCTCCTATTTCATCTCGAATCAATAAATCAAATTCCTCTATTGATTTTCGTTACCCCAGATCACCAACAATGTCATTTGAATTTAATTCTACCTCTACCCCCGAAGGGCTTTTCACTGGTTCATTAACAATAGGTTGATTTAAAGAATCTCTATTAGTTCTTTTGAAATATATTTTCATATGCTACATAGATAAAATTATTCAATATAACACCATATATTTACAACTTCTATAAGTTCAACATAAATTCACGATCAACACCTATTTTAAATCTTAAAGCAAAAAAATACAATCTCAAATTTAAATATAACCTATATAATTTTTATCGCAAGTCTCAACTCAATCGAGTTCAAATTAAAATTATAAGTGAAACCAATAATTAAAATTTGAGAACACATTAAATGTGCTTCTAAAAAAAATTTGAGAACACATTAATAAGTAAAAGTTGTTGTCACTGTCAGACACATTTTTGTTTATTTTATAAATATTTCTGCATCGTCTTCCTCCTCAGAATTTTTGGACTTCCTTCTTAAAGAAAGAAAAAAAATTCGAACTTCTACAATTGCTTCTTTACGACCAACGCCGAAAAGGCAGAACTCCAACCCTTCTTCCTCTTTGAAACTCATCGGAGATGGAGGGCTATCGATAAAAACTCCGATTTCGCTACTACTATAATAGGGTAACTTTTCAGTTTGGGGGTACTGAAGCCCCCCAAGAACATACATAGATCCGCCCCTGTTTACACACCTCGAAAAAGCATAGAACAAAAAGAATAAACTTAAATGTTGAACATTGAACATTAAAATACTAACACATGCAATGCAAAATATACAGTGTTAGAACAAAGAGGAAGGTCGATTCACAAACGATGTCCTTCTCTCTTCCTGTGTGCTGCTCTACATATAAACCGGGTTGCTACGCCAAAAAATCTAGACTTACTAGAAATTTATGTCACCACGTAAATCTGCACAAATTGTAACACCCAGTGACAGAATCAGAATTTTCTATCATGAATCTTTTCGAGGGTCAAAATGAACAATCTGGTTCATGCAACAATAAACCTAAATCCAAAATTATAGGGCCATGAGATGTTCAATGCCGAATTAGCAATTCCACTAATAAGTAACAATACAAACATCTTCCAAGTAAAATATGAAAATCATCATATATTAACACAATTATATAAATTTTAGCTTACACAAATGTGATTATTTTAGTCAATTAAGAACTCGAGTGCTATTCTAGAAAAAAAGAACTCCGAGTGCTGATAACTGAAATTTGGCAAAAACTTGTGATAGACCGCTAAATGATTTTGGAGGATCTAAATCGTTTATTTCCACCAACTCAAACCCATAACCGTTGTGGATCATAAATCAAAATACATTATTCGTCTTGGATCCTAAATCAAATCTGTCTGAATAATTTATGTGGTATAACAAGGGACCTCCTCTTGAAATTTTGCCAAAAAAGAATTTGATTATGAAGTAAATTATGATACAATCAAACTAAAATGTTTTAACAAATTTATTAACAGGAACACTAATTCTCCTCTAAATCAAATGTAACGAACCCTAAACTTGAATAAATGAGTAGAAAGATATTCAGGGTTGGTCCTAACTCATAAACAAAGAGAGAGAGAAAAAAAATTAAAACTACAAAAAGAAAAATAAATTCATTAAATTTAAATTTACGTCAAGTAATTTAAGAAAAGAATTCAAATAAGAAACAAGGACAATTTAAGCTATTATAATCATGCAACAACTATAAAACAAGCTTGCAACATCAATCATTTTCATGAATGTTTGATTATATGTTTACCTCTCATTACATATCACCGGTATATATTTTTTGGGAGTCCCGACGATGGTTGGATGGGGACGGAGCGGGTGGTGGATACGAGAGATGTTCGAGATTGCTCTGTCACCCGTGAGGCCTCAGACATCGTGTCAAAGGATTGCGTCAACGATGTCCGAGACCCTATACCACCTCTTCGTCTGTATGAATTCACGCTCATGCCATGACTCAATCCCTCACTCTCCTTCAACAAAACAAACAGAGCATCCACAAGACCAATAATAATTGTACAAAGTAAGGGATGACGGTCCAGGATCTCTTTTTACATTTACTTGTTTCACTATTATTTTTGCTAATATCTTGCTTCAATTTCATAACCCAATGCTATGGAGGGTCCCACTCCAATACCAGCTTTGATTATAAGTATGATGGTTATAAAGATTGATTGTTTTACAAATAAATTCGAACATAATTACGTGCCCAATTCTCTTGTTGGCATCATCAATCTCTACCCAATAATTGTAGGGTTAAATTAAAACCTCCAAGAAAACGGGTTGGATTTCTCGTTACACCTTGGCATTACAGTCTGTGTTACACATCGAATTTTTATTACTTTTTATTTAATATCTATTTAAAATTTTAATTTATTATAAGAGTATACTAGATCCAATTAGGATACACAATTATTTATAGAATGAAATTATGAAGTAATCGATTTTGGTAATTAGTAACTAACAATAATTGAAAAAAATATTATATAATCTAATTTGGATCTAAGATAATCACGTAATATTTGTAAAACCAAACTAAAGCCTAAAAAATTAAAGTTAAAGATAAATATTAAATAAAAAATAATAAACATTCAATATTTAACACGGAACGTAACACAAAAGCGTAACAGGAACTTTTCGCAGCAAAGAAAATGAAGTTTTAGCGATATAAATTTATGGTGGAAGCGACAAATGAGTGAGAGAGATAAAAGAGAGAACCTCGCCGGAATTGCGGGCTTTCCTTGGAAGTCTTGCCAAAGCAGCAGCAGCTTTCCTCCTGAGACTTGGTATTTGTTTATTTAATCAAAATCGATATGATACTTCTCCTATCAACGCATACTTTTCTTTTTTCTTTTGCAATTTTATTGATTAACCATGCTCAAACTCATTGCTCCTTAGAAACGAAAAAAGCCCGGAAACAATCATATATGATTCATAAAACATCTTGTTTTGATATAAATTATAGGTGGCCATCTTGAACTAGAACCGACTGAACCAGCCTAAAACCAGCCCATACGAATCGGTACCGAAACCGTATTTGAATTTACGCGAGTCTGTTCCTATTTCATCTTTTTGAACCGTAATTGTTCCGGCTTGAACAGAAGTCAAATTGGCCAACCCATAAAATGGATAAATAGGAAAAAATATCTATAGGTTTCAGTCAAATCGTTAATCTATCCCGACTTTTTGATATTAGGAAAATCTATTCCAACGTTTCATTTAGTCATGTTTTTCTATCCTGAGTCTGTGATGGTATCAAACGAGAGCGTACGTGGCAGTTAAATTCCACGTGGACGTGTCATGTATTTTATTTTATTTTTTTAATCGGTGATAAGTAAAACCACGTCGTTTTCAGAAAAACGACATCTGGGTCTTGCTCGTCGGCGTTCGTCATTGATTTTTTGAGGTGGTGCGGTCGAGGGTTTCTTGTTGGTTTCGATTTTAAGCAATTTGAGGGATTTAGGGGTTTCGATTGGAGGATTTGGAGGTTTGATTTGAAGCAAACGTCGTCGTTTTCTTAAAAACGACGTTATGTTTTATCAATGATTTAAAACACGTGACATGTCCATGTGTGTATCCACGTGGAATTTAACTGCCACGTACGTGCCCGTTTGATACTGTCATGGACTCGGGATAGAAAAGCATGACCGAATAAAATCTTGGGATATATTTTCCTAATATTAAAAAACTGGGATAGATTTACGATTTGACTGAAACCTTGAGATATTTTTCCCTATTTACCCCTATAAAAAATACCTTATTTAGAGTAAAATCAAACTGGAACCAACTGTTCCAAACCGGAACCAAAATTGGCATTGTGCTACACCACTAGTACGAATAAATTATGATATGAGAAGTAGGGATGGCAATCATGTGGATCGGATCGATCCGTTCGATCCGTTAAGGTCCAATCCATTAAGGATGTCTTTGATCCCTATTCATATCCGATCATTTCAGACATGAATTTGTTAAACATCCGATAATTATCCAATCCGATAACTCGATAAGGATTCGATAATTATCTGATTCGATAAAAATTTGAAATGATAAATATTAAAATTCAAATTTAAGTTTCAACTAAGAAGTTCTCACACACATAATACAAGGTATTAAAGTTCCAACATCTCAATCATTAAAAATTCAAATAAAGAGTACGAATTATTTATAAATAATATTATAATACATTAAAAAGTATTAATTTTTTAACGAATCACTAACGAATATCTGTATCTGATCCGAAATTTTATGTTCCTATCAGATCGATTTAATAATTATCTGTATCTGATAAGCTTATACTCAAACCATTGAATCATCGGATCATATAAAAAATTGTCAACCGAATGAGAAGTCAGGGAAACTCAAACAGAAGATAAAAATGTTATCACCTTTTTGTATCTTCACGATATCTGGCATCCATCTCTTTGTTAGGTGGGTACCTAGGCATGCTTGACGGATTGCATGCGTATGGTTTTGTGTTGAAGTACTGACACAAAAACATACACATGACCATTGATCAATACTAATAATCAAAATACAAAAATAAGTCTATCATCCCCGATTCAACTGGATTAGCACATGTTTTATTATCTTTGTAGAGACATTTTTTATGATCTTAAAGATTAAAAATTTATATTTATGTAGGGATCGACATCAGAGTGAGATTTATTAATATTGTGTGCTTAATTTAAAAAAATATACGAATATGAACATTTTATAATGTGATATGACCGTAACACCCCAAAATATATAATTTTCACTAGGATGGACTCTAAGTACATGCTCATGACAAAAAATACGAGTATGCACATTTGAATTTGATCGATATCAAATCAGCCAACTCATATTAAAACATTTTGGTATGATCAGTTCGTGACATTGATTCAACGAATGATGCAAACCGTTTGGACAATAGATGGCGTCAGGTGCAGGCTAGGATTAAAATAAGAAAGTAGAAAAATAATTTTCACAGAAATAAAAATTCGATGAATAATACAAAATGTTAGGAGAGGAGTTGGGCTTCACTAAAATCACACACACACACACAAAATGGGGTAAATGAAAGTTTGAAGGTATGTTCCGTTTCAAGTTATAGCGAACACTTAACCCTGTGATAATAATATATTTAGGTTATATTATTAGTTTTTTTAATACAATCGTTATTTACAACTAGTTTGATCAAAATGGCCAGTTTTATTTTAATTTCAAACCAATGGCTGAACTATCATCTAGTAATTTTTGAAACAGATATTCTTTCCCAAACAAACCAAAACAGCCTAATTAGTTTGGTTTGACAATGCTCAACCTCATGACACACGCGAAATGAAATACGAAGGTGAATTTGGATAAAAACCAACCTTGCTGGCAAGCGCAGAAGAAGCCGATCCACGCTTTTGAGGATCGAACGAAAGAAGCGTCTCTATAAGGCTAACCGCACTCTTCGGAAACTCTCTACATCTTTCGTGAAGCGTGCTTTCGTACGACTGTTGTGGTCTAAACATATTGGCTAACGAAAGCTTCATCGTGTTCCAAAAATCATCTGATGGTGTTCCACAAAGTTTGAAGATCTTATGCAATTGTTCAACCTGTCTCATACAATCACCATCCATCAGAATAAACAAATCAAGATCAACAAATGGAAATTGTAGAAACGGGTAAATTGCATTGTTTGTTTTTATGGAACATAATCTCTTTTTATTTTAGTACCAATAGATTCACTTCAATTTTCATATTGCATATTGATCCCACCAATAACGCTATTTACATTTCTAGTCTCAAAATATTGTATGGAAGTATCATAAAAATTCACTTTTGATTTTATTTTCTACGTGGCGTATTTAATTTATGTACAAAATTACATAATTGAAATTGAAAATACAATTTTTTAAAATTAGGTTATGTCCCCCTAAAAAAAAAAAGAAATTAGATTATGTTTGATTTTATTTTTTTTTCTAGAAAAAATATCTCATCATTCCTTAAAAACAATATTTCATCAAAAATCAATTTAAATTCCACTCTACTTTCCCCCTTCCCCCAACTAAAAAACTAATATTAACCTTTTGAGAATACTTCATTTTTTTTTATAGATACAATCAAACACACCCTAAGGCTCCCTTACTTTTGTTTCCCAAAAAGTGAAGTGCCTTAAAAAAGTTAAGAAAAATCACTTGAATGTATTTAAAAGGAATCACTTTTGTGGAAATTGTGAAATTTACTTTAAAAAAAAAAAAAAAACTTAAACAAATGAAGCCTAAATGTGCAAAAGATCTGCTAATGGTTAGAACAGAATGGAACCAAAACTAAATTATTGAAACCAAATAAATAAAATCGGGATAAAAAATGCAATTTACTCGAAAAAGAATAGTTGAAGCTCCGAACCTCAGTTCTCCCCTTAAGCAGAGGTCTCCCAACAAACATCTCGGCAAAAACACAACCAACGCTCCACAAATCGATTTCTTCGCCGTAGCTTGTCGAGCCCAGAAGCAGCTCGGGAGGCCGGTACCACAGAGTCACCACACGGCTCGTCATGGGGTGCTGCTTCTTGGGCTTCGAGAAATTAGCGAGGCCAAAATCAGCAATTTTTAAGAGCCCTTGATTGTTCACTAGTATGTTGGAGGATTTGATGTCTCTGTGCAGTATGCCTTGTGAGTGGCAGTGCTCTAACCCACTCAAAAGCTGCTTCATGTAGCATTTGATTTGTGAGTCCGTGAACTTGATATCGGGGCAAGACACCAGCCCTGCTAGGTCGTGCTCCATGTACTCAAACACGAGGTATATTTGGGATGACAATCGCGATGTTATTATGCCCTCCAGTTTCATTACGTTCGGGTGGTTGAGTTTACGGAGGATTCGGATCTCTCGGACCATGAATCGAACGCTCTTGGGTTGAAAATTGTCAAAGCGTACTTTCTTTACCGCAACGATCTTCCCGGTGTCCAAGTTGCGGGCACGGTAGACTTCACTGTACGTTCCTTGTCCAATCTAGGTTCGAGAAAAAGTAAAAAATTAAGCATAGATTTTAAAAAATAATACAAACTATAACAGTTATAAGTAAATGCATAAATTATATTTTAAATTTAAAAAATTTAGGATTAGAGATTTTTTTTTTTTT
>AYJT01046216.1:0-10904 GCA_001278415.1 Ocimum tenuiflorum
GGCAACTGAAATAGGAGAGTTTGCTGCAACTAGTACTTCCAACAATTGGTCAGATGAAAACTCTTCTGTTATAGTTCTTCCTTCAAGAACTAAGGTTCCAGTGATTTCCTCCATCTCAGTTCCTTCCTGAGGAACTGGGGTTCCAGTGACTAGATCCTCCTCAGCTGATGTCTCAGCTACATCATCAACAGCTGGGGTTGGAGTGGGATTTTCTTCACGTGATCCCATCTCTTCAAGCTGGGTTCCATCAGCTGCTTTGACAGCCGAGCTTGGAGTGATTGATGTATGTTGTAAGGTCTCAGCTAGAACCCTTGCATTACAGATTTATGCCTAGCTGGTTCAGTTGCAACTGGAACTGTGATCCCGGATTTATGCCTAGCTGATTCAGCTAGTTGCACACTACAAGTGTTGCCCATCTGGACTTCAGCTTCATCGACTTCTGGGCAGTTCAAGTTCAGTTCTGCAGTGTTCCTGCGCACTAAAGTAGACTCATAGAAAATAACATTGCATGTTATTGCCACAAGAAGAGTTGTCTTATTAAATACTCTAAAACGCCTTGTGAGAAGGGTATCCATATCCTAAGAATACTCCCTCATCAGCTTTAGGTGAAAAAGTATTTAACTTTGACTTTCCATTATTATGGATATAACGTGGACAACCGAAAACATGTAGATGAGTTAAGGATGGCTTACAATCCTTATACACCTCATAATGCATTTTGTTGAGTCGTAGATTGATGTAGCTGCGATTCTGAGTATAGCAAGCTGTGCTGATGGGTTCAACCCAGTAGCTTTGACCAATCTTTGTCTCAGATAGCATGGATTTCGCAGCTTCCTTCAACATCATGTTCCTTCTTTCTGCAAGCCCATTCTGCTGCGGTGTCGATAGAGTTGAGTGCTCGTGACTAATCCCATGATCCGCGCAGAAGTTCATGACTGGTCCATTTTAAAATACCTTAATTCTTTGTAATTTTAGCTGGTAGACCTTCCACCAACTTGTGCTTCACCAGATAATTTATCGTTTTGAAATTGAGGTGGTTGAGCCTCTTATGCCATAACTAGCTGGTTTCCGATGAACTTTTTGATACAAGGCATGAGCTGGATACCCCATTGTTCCAGTCCACGATGTAGAGACCTCATTTCCTAATTCCTCGAAGGACTAATTCTTTGGAGATACGAAATTTGATAAGGCATTCGCTTTTGACAACCACGATCTTGTAGCCACTTTCTCCAAGCTGACTGATGCTCACCAGGTAGTGCTTGAGGTTTTCCACGAGTGAAACACCAATGCGAGTAACTCCGTTGATCTGAACTTTGGCGATTGTAATGATCTTTCCTTTGGAGTTATCCTCGAATACGCTGAAGGTCCGTTGTGGGGCTTGATGTCAGACATGACCTCTTTAATCCCAATCATATGCCTTGAACAGCCGCTGTCATAGAGAAGGATGATTATGGTACCCATTTTACTTCGGGTCCAGAGGGGTCAGCACGTTGATGAATCCTATGCTTGTTTTATTTTGATTTTGGCTTTTTCTTGGGCAGCTTATTTAACTGTCTTCTTTTTTATTCTTAGCGTATAAAACATGCGATCGTGATACTTTGTGTTAACATGTGCATGTGTGTGGAAGTTATGTCTTCCAGCTGTGTTCCTAGCTGGAACTAACTTTCTGACATAACCTCGAGGCTCTGACCCTCGGACAACCTTCTTGGACTTCTTGCATTGATATCCAAGTCCTTAACGGTTGAGTCTCTCAAACAGCCTATTGGACTCAGCATAACTGAGTCTCTCCCTTGGAGGAGTTCGGCTAGATGAGGGTCTCCAGTCTAGTTTACTAGAACTGGGATGACTCCAGCTTACTTTCGCACAGCTGGGTTTTGATGTAGCTGGTGCCCTAGGTAGCTGAGTTTTCCTTAGCTAAACAGCTTTCGGAAGGACAACTAGCTTTCTAGTGAGCTGAACCTTCTTTGGTTGCACAACTGGGGCAGCTGTAGCTGATTTAGAAGACTGGCCAGTTAGAGTTTTTGCTAGGAGAAATACAATTTTCTCCTTTCCTTTGTTCATGCATAAGAAGGATTTATCATTCAAAACTGATGGATCATGGTCTAATCCACCTTTTTCTGTGCATGATTTTTTTATGCTAATTAAATGCTCAAAGTCTCTCGAGCTTTTGTTAAAAGATGCAAGTAATTTTTCTTACTCGAGGTTTTTTTTTATTTTGAGGGTTTTTAACTCAGCTGAGAGAGCTGAGTTCTCTCCTCTCAGTTTTTCATTAACAACTATTAGTGACTGAGCACATTCCAGCTCAGCTGTTAATTTCAAAACTTTCTCTTTTAAATTTGCATTTTCATCAGAGATCTTTGATTGGAGAGTGCACTTGTAGTTGAAATTCTTGGTAAGGGATTCCAGTGATAAGTTCTTAGAGTCAAAATGACATGACTCTAAGTCTTCTTTTTCATGTTCATGCATATGTGAGGATGGTGAGAGATCAATTACCTCATCCTCAGCTGAGGTAAGAGCAGTTCCACATTCATCTTGTATATCAGCTATAAAAGCAACAAGCTGCTCTTCTTCATCAGAGCTGCTGGCTGATTCGAATCTAAGGACCTCATCGTCATAGGCGATGTCGGGCATCTCCTTCCTTGTTAAGATGACTTCAGCATATGCTTTTGATACTCTCCGCTGAAAACTTTTTTTTAGCTTGGCTCTCTCATCTTCACTAACCTGCGGACAGTCAAACTTTACATGATTAGGAGAGTTGCACTGAAAACATAACTGTTGTTGTCGCCTTTTGAAATGCGACTTGTCAGACTTGATTTCTTCCTCAGCCTAAGCCTTCAATTTGGCTTTTTAAGCCTTCTTGTGAGCACTCTTAACTGCTTTTTCAGCTCTTGGATAGTGCTGGATGAAGTTTTGTCAGTCGAGGTGGATGGCTTCTCGACCGAAACGGCTGAGGAAGCTGTATATTGCAGCTTTTGCTGATTCCTTGGAGAAAATTTCTTCTTGACAAAGAGAGCAACATCCTCCAGCTTTGAGGGCTGTTGGGTAGCCTTCTTAGCCTCATGCTCGTTCATCCGAGCAAGGTCAAACTCGTATGTTCACAGCGAGGCGAACACATCTTTGGTGGGCAGCTTTGACAGATCTCGCTCCTTCAAAGCTGTTACTTTGACAAGCCAATCTTTTCTTGGCATGCGAGCAAAGATCTTTGCATTCATCTCAGAAACTGGATAGGTTCTTCCCAGGGCTGAGAGCTCGTTAACTATGGAATTGAATCGGGCCTCCATCTGCATGATAAATTCACCGATTGGCATGGCGAATGATTCATACTTTTCTACGCAAACCTATAACTTGTTGCACATGATTTGTTCGAATTGTTTGCACAGATCCTCAAGCGAATTCCAGATTTTCTTGGCCGACTCGCATTTCTCCATGTTCTTCATCTGCTCTTCGTTGAGCATGGAGAAGAGAATATCTTGGGCCAGATATTCCAGTTGATGTCGTATTTTATCGTCTGAAGTCCATTCTGCATAGGGTTTCTTGACATATACCAGCTGGTCGGTAGATGTGCGGTTGGTGTTAACTTTTTGGATTCTGAGGGGACCCTCTTCAATCACCAGCCATATGTCCTCATGCTGGCTGAGGAGATGAGTTTTGGCGTGTCTCCTCCAACTGGTCAGTTTTAACAAGATTCAGCTTTTGATACTTTCTACTCTTTTTGCTCACTTAGCTGTTTAGTCAGATGATTAACTATTAGCTCAGTTGTATTTCTTTCAGTTGCTTACTCAGCTACTTCATACAGCTGATTACTTGGCTAGTTCTTATAGCTGACCATTCAGCTGTTAGTCCTTACAACTTGGTTAGTCATAGTTGGGTACATCCTTCAGTTTTGAATTTCTTTAGCAGTCAGCTGATCGTTCTTCAGTTTCCAGTTGATTCCTGTCAGCTGTATTGTCTCACAGCTTGATCTCATAGCTATAGTATTCAGTTCTTCAAGATCTAAACTATTACAAGGGATAACTTATATAGGATTACATTTTACTCTATAGATCTTATGTTAATGGTGTTTGTCATCATCAAAATTACACATAATTCCTAACATATATATATATATATATATATAGTCACACTCATATTAGAATACCCCTTAGTATGAGATATACGAGTATATTTTCATCTTAAGATTAATGAAACGTGTGGCATAGATTGATTGGCGAATTTAATTTATGAGTTGCATATTGTAATTATCATAGTTGCATGTGGGAGTGCTTTTGTCAAATGCTATCAAATGCTATCACAAATGCTATCACATAGGTTTGCGGGCGAAAAAAGTGCCATATGATCGTGCCTATCTATATTCTGAAGCACGAAACAAATCTGGAACACGATCTTGCTTGAAAAAATAACTTCTCATAAATCTGCAACCCATTTCATCGTCCCCAATTGTCCCTTTCCATTAGAACCCTAGAAGAGCAAACCCTCCAAATCTGAATACAACTGGAGACGATGCCATTGCACCTGCAAACCATGGGCAAAAAAGAGAAAATTCATCGCGCCATCGGGATCCAGTAGGTTCACGTCCCATATTTGTTTTTCTCTTTTAGTTTTGCATAAATTCATGTGCGATTTCATTCTAATGTGCATATGAACACTTGTTTTGCTTTCGTCTACTTGGTTATGACAATTTCATGTGTATTTAGTTGCATAAGTTTTTTTAAAGAAAAAACTGAGCAACTTTGATTATAATTCCCTCAAAAATCTATCTGCAACTTCGATTTTTTTATCTACATCTTTCCCCCAAAACACTCGATTTATGCTTTGAGAAACCTTGAAAAACAATCCTATTGGATGTAAAATCTATTAAAATCTGTAATTTGCATGTTTATATGCTATTGGTAGTCTACTAAAAAAAAATACTTTCTTTAATCTCCGGAGTTTAATCGTTTGTGTTTCATGGTATTTTTTTTTTGGCATATGAACTCATTTTACTGGCGGGTTGGGGCTAATTTTTGTTTCTTTTAGATTTATGCTCTAATATGATTTTTCATTTTTTATATTTTATTTTTTGAATAAAATATAATTAGAATACAATTTTGTGATGCATATGCACCATGCATATAATCAAAATGTGTCGATGGTGGTGTCTAATGGTTTTTTTTTTAATTAAATTATTTATTACCCATATGCAAAAACTACTGTTTGCTATACTGTTTGTTTTGAGTTTGCATATGTATACAAAAACGTACATACGCATATGCGAACCCTGAATTTGCATATGTTGTCAAATGATGTATATGAATATGTACAGGTGTGAAGAAATATAAACCTACAAATGATGATGAATTTTTAGACGAGTCATCAAAAATTCGAAGAGGCAAGAAAGTTATACCATCACCATTGGTAAAAAGCAAAGGTTCTGCCTCTAAATTTATGGTTCTACAACATAAGTCGACGCCAAAGACTATCATCAATGCAATAGAGTCGATGACTGAAAAAGCGAAAAAAATATCGTATATGAGATGGGGTTCGACACAATATTTCATATGCCAACTAAAGAGTTACCATGCAAGTTGGGGTATTCGTTTGTTGACAGCTTCAGGCGCCGGACCTGCAGATTCTTATTCCCTAATGGAAAATCAATAGAGATTACTGAAGAGGATGTGTGGCTAACACTTGGACTGTCTATATTACAAGGAACTCATTCTTTAAAAGAAACACACTTATCGATGAGTGATCTTTGCGATTAGGAAATACGTGGAATTTTTTATTGACCACTTTTGAATGTAGGAAGTTTTTTGTGTTAGACTTGGATCACTAAACTATCTAGACTATCTTTTTTTTTTTTTTTTAAAGTTCAAATGCAAATTGTTGACTTTGTCCAAAACCTTGGATTTAGCAAAATAACTTTGTAGTGGGACATCGTTGATATGTATGGATACCGATTTATTTATGTCTCATTACTAAAACTGGTTTGTGTTAATTTCATATATACATTTGCCCTCTATTTTGGAGTTTACATATACATATACTTGCATAAAAACACTTGTTTTATATGCATGTATTAGCCTAAAAATGAAATGTTGCATATGCACATGTTTGCATAAACGCACTTGTAGCATGGTTTAGTTTTATATTCATATGCAATGGAAGTGGATTCTACATATGAAATGAAGTTGCATGCGTGATTGCATACGTGGTTACAGAAATATATTCATATGCAATGGAGGCAGATGCTGCATATGTGATCGAACATGTGTCTACATCCAATTCGTTATTTTATAAAAATGCTATTTACGTAATTACATCAATTCGATATGAATCTATAATAGAATCTTATAATGAATTGCAATTGCATGTAACAATCCAAGTATTGAATCTTTTAAGAATTCCATATGCACAAGTGCATTTTCAATTATTGTATGCAGTTTCATATTTTAAAACTATATGTAATAACTTTTTGATTATTAATTTCATTGTTTACTGAAAAAAAAATTAGTGTTTTCCAACTTCAAATGTAATATGTAAAAAGGACAGTACTAATGTTGCATATTTTTTATTAAGACGACCAAAAAACGGATATAATAAGAGGAAAAAATGAACTGCAAAACAGTTGTTAGCTTAAAAAAAAAGAAAATCTTCGCATCTAAGTCATAAAGAAATATGCAAATTAAATACATACACATACATATACATATGTAAAATACATACATTCTCCTGTTGTTCAAACCTTCAAAAGATTCACGTTCGTTAATGTTTGCAATGAATTTTGTCCCTTCTCGACTGCACACAATACCACAATATAATAGAATATCATCCCAAATCCTTGAACCAGATTTCTACGTATCAAATCCAGCCGCCTTCACATATTCAATATCGAAATTCTCTGCATCATCGATAGTCTGAAATCATTTGCCAATTCGGGGTTTGATATCGTCGTTGCATTCGGGTATAATCCGATCTATCAACAGAAGAAGAGTTGGATTACAAACTCACATAATGCATATCCTTAAGTGACTAGCTTCCATCAAAATTATACATATTTATATTGTTCGCATACGAACAACAACCAAATTAAAATGAAAAAACCGTCATTCTCAACTGCATCGCGGACCATCTTCGTTTGATATAATTTATACAAACTGAAATAATTCAAGTGTGTATGCAACTTGTTTTCGTGCAAACTCATAATAAAAAAAGCAAATCTGATCCTCAACGTGGATTACAAACTCACATGATGCATATTTGTACGCTGACTGGTTTCCGTCAATATTATACATATTTATATCGTTTGCGTACTAACAGCAACCAAACTAGAAATGAAAAACAACTTCATCACCAGCCATCTTCATTTGGTATAATTCATGGTTGTATGCAACTTGCTTTCGTGCAAACTCATAATTAAAAATCGTAAATTTGATCCTCAACGTCCGCAATATTTGATCAACCTCGGATCTAAAGAAATATTGAAACGACCTTCTCCAGCAAAAAAATAAAAAAGACGACTACCACGAATGAAATCAATATGCTTGCTGCATTAATTTAAGACAATTACCTCTCTAACGTCAGCCATATTCTCATCTTCAATGTCGGCTATATTTGTTTCTTACTCGAGATTGAAAAGATCTTCACTAACAGAGGAAAATATGACTACAGCAAATGTTAATTTAGGAGAAGGATAACTGCAAAAATATGCTCCAACAAATTCACCATATAACCATTCGCCTTGGTCTTCCTTATTTTAAATACCAATCTCTTACAGGAACCACATGTTGGAACAGATCTCTCCCAGCGGAAAGGGGGCATAGCTCAGTGCAAGAACAAGGGCATGGCATCGGACATTCATTTTATCACAATCATCTACGGGATATGACCTAGACGCCATCAGGCCTGCTTCCTTCAAAGGGCGGGATCCCAGAAAAGAAATATTCCAAAACTAACCCGGAAATGTCACCCAATCACCCACGTTCATACCAAAATAATATCATCATTAATTCTACAAAAATAAAAAACCTTGATTATTCATATTCCATTGGCCACTGCGAACGATTTCATTTCTGACTATTTTTTAGATTTCAGTCGCCGAAGATCAGAGTGAATAGTGTTGTCTTTCTTTTTCTCCGGACAAATGCATAATGCATAATAACTTAAAATGCACAATTTTTTAATATTCATGCAGAAATATTCGTAATAGCTTAAAAGATATGTATTGTATAACTATTATCGCTAAACAAAAATATACATATTTTTATAATTAAATCTGGGCCATATTCACAAAAATGAAAGTGATTTCTATATCAAATCAGATTGCATAAATCGAGGATGTTGACAATTTATGGAAACAATTTCCATGCAAAAATTAATATACTAAAACACCAAAAACAACTCTAGTTGTGTGTGTGTATATATATATAGAGGTTTATATTCAAATAATAACTCAACTTTGTGAAATATCTTAATAACCGTGCATGATTATGTATGAGTTGTGCAGTTTTATGTTATGAGTGATACATATTTTGGACTGTACATTTTTGTGCAATAAGTTATGAATTTGTACAAAAATGCACCATTCATAACACAAAACTGCACAACACACTGTAAAACATACACGAATAATAGATATTTCACCAAAATGAGTTATTACATAATCACGACCCTATATATATATATAAAATTATGCATGATTGCATGATTCTCAATCTATTAAATCTTGGCTGTTAGATATGAAATCAGATGGATGATATTCGTTATTTTTTTATTACCTATGGAAATCGGATGGATGTTAGGAATTCTAATATTTTGATGATGTCAGTAGTATAGAACTGATCTTAGCATGTAATATTGTATAAGTCTAATCTATAATAGCATAGGTTCGTGGGAGCTGAAGCTGAAAAGTTCAAGGCTTAGAATATTTCTGAAGACTTTGTCTACTACGGCAACTAATCCACAGCTATGCCATCCCACTTGTGAGATGTACAGCTGAAGCACCTCAGCTGTGAAAAGAATCCAGCTGCAGTTCTCTCAGAATTGGCAGCTGACTTAAAGACAAGTTTGACTCCAGAGCTGACTTTAAAAAAGAGACCTGATATCCGAGGAATCTATTTTTATCAAGTCCAGTTGTCTTTTGGACATCTGAGATGAAAGAAGAATAATTAGAGTTGACTTTCAGAATATTTCCTGAAAAGGTATTCTGACAATAGATAATATCCAGTGGTCCATAGCCGAAAGCTGATGGACCCGTGGATAAAGCTCTGAAAAGCCTGTTGCAAGTACAACAATGACTCTATTCTTCTGACGACGGATTAAATCCATGCTATTCACCTACCTCCCAACGACACTATTCAAATCTGATGAGTATAAATAGAAGAGAAGAACGAAAAGAGAAGACTACTGAATCTCCATCTACTCAAAGCCTTCTTTAATACTCTTCTACAAGCATCACAACTTTCCGAGTTATCTAACTCGAGACCTATCGGAGATCCAAATGCTGTTTACAGTCGAGGATTCTGAGACCGTTCTCAGATCCCTATCTGAGAAGATCAAACCATCAACCTAATTCACATTCTGGAGGGAACTGAAACCTTCACCTGCCGATCTACGAAACCTAGGAGGTGGACTCTGGTAAAGCCTCAAACATCAGCCCTGCCTGCGACTGAAAGCATAAAAGCCTCAAAGAAGAATCATAGTTATAAACCATGTCCAAAACATCGTGTATAATTAAGATTAGTGAATTTCCTTCATCTGATGGAAGCAAGGACGTAGGATTATTTGAATCCGAACCTCTATAATATTTGTGTCTGTTTACAGTTTTTCTTACAAATCAGCTAAGTATTTGAAACCCAGCTGCCTCACAGTAGCTGGAGTATAACGGAAAGAAACCCTAACTGATCTACTAGATAACATCTTTAAGAAACCCAGCTGGCTTACTCCTAAGTCAGCTGAGATAAAATTAAGCTTCATTCTTGCAACTGTTTTATTAAGATTAAGGCTTCCGCATATAATTTATCTCTGATTTGGGACCAATAATGGATGACTTATTTTTTTATCACTAACCTATATATGATTGTAATCATATGTAAAGCACATCTTAGATGCAAATGAATCACGCATCTCATCCGTTCATTTGTGTGATTGCACGGCCCAGATTTGTTGGTTGACTCCTCAGAGTTTTTTAAATAAGAGTATTAACGTGATTCGATTATGTGATATATGATGTAAATTTTTCTCTCTTATCTCTCCTAAAAATTTGCTAAAAGCTTTAAACAACCATAATTTACTCAAATCAAATTATTTTTTCGCTTATTATATATCAAATTAACAGAAACCACGTACATAAGCAAGCAGATGAAAACTAATCAAGGCCGTCAATCTACATCATCTTATGACTGTGATGTATGCTTAGTTTGCATCTTAAGGACAATTTGCATTATAACACGACCCTATATATATATGTATGTGTGTGTGTGTGTATAGGATAGTATTCATTTTAGTGTATTTCATGTGATAAATACTAATAAATCTCGTCCATAGATCTGGCTTGATCAACAGTTAGCATTAATCTTGTATATTTACCATTCGTTATGAAGTCTGCCCTTATGTGTTATGCAGAAATTCAATTTGCTATTATGCAGGGATAACACTATTATGCGGAAATTCAGTTTGCTATTATGCAGTAATAACATATAATATTATGCAGTTAATTCAAAATATATTATGTAGAATATAAACAAAAACATAATATTATATTTTGAAAACATATAAAATATTATAAAAATATATAAAATATATGTAATATATTTTGAATTATATGTTAGTGTTAGTCGAAGATTTTATTAGTCATAATTGCATAATATTATATGTTATTATTGCATAATAGCAAACTGAATTTCTGCATAATAGTGTTATCACTGCAT
>AYJT01046225.1:0-15493 GCA_001278415.1 Ocimum tenuiflorum
ATATATCTTATACTTAAAAATTTTAATTATTTATTTGCAACACTAAAACAAAATTCAATTTATAATAAAAATTATAATTCTCACTCCACGCATTGCGTGGGTACAATATTAGAATAGTCATAAATTCATGCAATTCTTAAAATTCTCAAATTCATGGAAGAACAATTACTTAAATATAAATATGACATTGGAATTGCTGCAAGTGGTAAAAGTTGGTGCCCGAAGCAAAAGGAAATCCCAAATTCAGTTCTATCATCTACTTATTTTTTTAATTAAATTAAATTTGATAAAAAAATATCCAAGAACTGAACGAAAATGAAATGACCGAAAATGACAGAAATAATTGACTAGCGGCAACTCATAAACCCTAGCCACATTTGTCGCTCGTGTATACTTTCAACTGCAAACCCCTGCTTAAACCCTTCTTTCCGCCAACCAAGCACAGAATCCCAAATCCAGGAGGAGGAAAAATGCCGCTCGGAGAGAGATATAGCGGCGACAAGAGCGAGTCTCGCTACTGCGGCGTCGAGACGGACTTCGACGACGACATGCCTAATCTTCTCTCCTACAACATTCATGGCGGCTTCGATTTTGTTCTTGCTACCCTGGTCAGTTAATTTCACTTTTTACAACATGCTTTATTCCTTCCCCGTGATTCCATGGTCACGTCACGTCTTCGTGTGATATACAACATGCAGATGGACCCTAATTACAGGCCTAGTCTAGTGGAAAATGATGCTAGCATATCAAGAGCTCTGCCATTTGCTGGGTCGGATTTGGTCCTAACCCCTTCGCAGTGGAGCAGTCATGTTGTTGGTTTGTCCTTCAACTCTTACTTTTCATTTTTATGTGAATTCTAATTTGAATGATGTTCAATACTGCTTTCCTCCATTAGGTTTCTTGAACTAACTGTATTCTATTTGATATATACGTAACTGGACACTTCTGAACGTGTTGAATAAGTTCACTTGCTATCTAGGAAAAATTAGCTCCTGGATCGACTTGGACTCTGAAGACGAAATACTTCGTCAGGATTCTGAGATTACATTGAAGCAAGAAATAGCTTGGGCTTCTCATCTATCTTTGCAGGTGACTTATACTGGAATTGAACACTGGGGTCTGAATTTTTTTTTTTCATTCTTATGATAAGATTATTTGGCATTCTCTTCTGAACTGCATTTTCATTGTATGAATGCGAGGCTTTTCCTTTATTTTTCTAGTTGTCCATGGAAATTCCATGCTTGCAATCAGTTAAAATTGTTTTCTAACAGTTGGATCTTTTGTTTTGCAGGCTTGTCTTCTGCCTACACCTAAGGGATCCTCTTGTGCTAATTATGCACGATGCTTGAATCAGATTTTACAGAACTTAGGCGGCATGCAGGTACACTTTTAACCATTTCCAACATTTAAATTGTTTTTGTTTTGTGGCTTAATTTTCAGTCTTTATATATATTACATGTGTTTGTGTTGATGTCCTTTCCATCTATACTTATTATTTACTTCTGTATTGAAGTTGTGGCTTAGGATTCCATTGGTGAAGTCTGATGATGACAATAAGTCCCCAGATTACATGGTGAGTAGACGCTCTTTTACTTGTTGATTGCAAGGTTTTGAAATTGTATATTTTCTGCTTTCAGGAGGCTCCATATCATGCATTATATATAATTTCTTATGACAGTGTGCTGTCAATTTCTTAGTGTATGCTCTCCTTATTTTGTTTATGTTAACGTGTTAGAAACTTGAAAGTTAATTGTATGATTGTACCTAATGGCCGTTAGTGATATTGATTAATTCTTGGTTTCTTTATCTTTTTTTTTTGAGACGACTTGGTTTCCTTATCATTTGTAGCATTGCCAGAATTTGCTTTAGCCTCATGTTTGCCATTTTTGCTTTCAGGGTGATGAAAAGGTTGATTCATGGGAGTTGTGGAATTCCTTTCGGCTTCAGTGTGAACATCATAGCCAGCTCTCAGTTGCACTTGATATTTTGTAAGCACACAAAGTTTTATGGTTTTCTCTAAATAATTCTCAATATCAGTTGTACCTGACAAAGGTACTTCATTTGCATTTTCAGGTCCTCATTGCCTTCTGCATCTTCAGTTGCACGATGGTTTGGAGAGCCTATTAGGGCTGCCATAATTAATACAAATGTAATAATACATTAGATTTCATTGGTACATCTATAGCTTTGTTGCTTGATGGATTCCATAGCTGCTTTGTTGGCCACTTTTAGTGTTATGACATGGTAATAAAGTGATAGCTGTCTGAAAAGCCTGGTCGTTGAAAGGTGATAAAAACATAAATAGAGAGAGGGGGGGAGAGAGAGAGAGAGAGGCTTTTCCTGCTTATAACAGAAGTAATGTTGTCAAATGAGCTGCCAATATCTGTTGCGCACCCCTTTCATCTTCGTCAATTTATTGGAGTCCAATGTATGCTGTCTGAGGAGAGTGCCTTTTTGTTTCAACTTAAATTTTCTGCTAGCACATCCCAAATCAAACATAAAGAACACTGAATGCAGAAACATGCTCTGGATTGTCATTTTTAATTCATTGATAGCTTGAAGCAGTATACTGAGCTGTAGTTTTTTTAACATTATTACTGCAGCCTCAATAGGTTGTTGGAATAGTAAGTTTCTGAATCTAGATGTTTGACAGGGTAAAAGCCTAAAACAGACATTTATCATTAACAACTTAAGTGTTGCATTTTCTTGCTTCCCACAGTTTTTTGGCATTTTGTCGCTTTGGTGATTTGCTAGTTTTTATTAATATATAAATAGACACTATCTGTCTTGGCAGTCTTTTCTTACCAATGCAAAGGGATATCCTTGTCTATCGAAGCGTCACCAGGGATTAACAAATGCATTTTTTAACCACTCGATTCAGGTACGGTTATGGAACCCATTATTGCATCCTAATTTAAAGCTTTTTAGGTTTCAACTTGCTTTGGTGCATATTGAGCTTTAAAGAGTTGGCCTTTATTTTGGTGCATATTTATTTTGCATGCTGTGCAGATAGTGATTTCTGGCCGATCAGTACACAAGATACCTGTGGCTGTGGGTACTTCTGACTCAAATGCTGATAAGCAAATTGGGGGTGTGTAAGATGTTCTTCTGAGCCAAGTTACATAATTACTGCTTTCGTTGACAATTGAATATCTAGAACAAAGTCTGTCTTATAACTTTTGGTTCTTATTAGCCTGACACTATTTATATCAATAAACTTACCCTGTTGCTTGAGTTGTTTTCTGGTGCTGACCTTTTAAATATTTTTGTTGAATGTTATAATAACTCGATTGTTGATATATTTTTAACTATTCCTTTTTTGGAGGTTGGAGACATCCCTTAAAGTCATACCTAGATTATGTTGCTTTCCTTTATCAAAAGATGGATCCACTTCCTGAACAGGAGCGGTTTGAGGTAGAGCACCCATTGCTTTGATGTACTTTCAGAAGTTATACAATTATTTTGATCCTTTGTCATATTTGACTTCTTCAATGTGACATTCCAGCTTGGCTATAGAGATTATTTGCAGTCACCCTTGCAGGTGAGTTTTCCCAGTCAACACTACTTTCTGTTTAATTCTTTAGTGTAGGTTTTATCCTATTTACCCATATAATCTTTTCAATGTCTTTGCAGCCTCTCATGGATAATCTGGAGGCCCAAACATATGAAATATTTGAAAAGGACACTGTTAAATATAGCCAGGTATGATATTGATTTATGAATATTTTAGCAATAATAATCATGTTGATAGCTTGGGTTTATGCACCAGTTTATCCAAAAAGGTGGTCCCATGGTTCATAATGCGTGCGTGTAAAATTTCAGAAAAGCACAAAGCTTTTCCTGTTATATCATCACTCATAGGTGCAATGCAGTCTATATTAGTTTGATATATTGGCATAATTTCAGTATCCAATCAAAGATATTTCAATTCATATATGGACATTTTCTCTTTCAATATTGTGATGGTAAGTTGGTTAACATCGAGCTTCATTTTGCAACCTCTGTAATGGTCCATGATGCTTTTCAATTAGGAGGACCCTCCTGCTTGTTTCAAACAGCGTGTCTCATTGTTTTTATGATATTGTATTGGTGTCAATCTGTCGCATATCATGGCAGTATCAAAGAGCAGTTGCTAAAGCATTGGTTGACCGGGTTCCTGATGAAGATGCGTCTAGAGTGACCACTGTAAGTTCTATTTCTTTGTTGGTTTCCTCGGCCGTGTCTAGTGGAACGCCCATGGTACACCCAGATTTTAAAATATTTTGAGCATTTTTTTGTTAGGGTCATTTAGTGTGTATTATTATATTGAAACTTCAGATTGTTAGTGATGCCGCTTAAAAAGCGTCTTCATTTTATTCAAAATACGACCATTGGGTTGTGATGTATTCAAATAAAAGAATAGGGGATATGTTGGCTGTTTGTAAATGTTTTGAGCCAATTGCCTCTTGTGTTGTGCCGTCAGAAGTATTCCCATTACAACATACGTTGGGTAGTCATGTGGACATCCAATCACATGTTTTTTCTTCCTGTTCTAGGTGTTGATGGTTGTGGGTGCTGGACGAGGCCCTCTTGTCCGAGCATCACTGCAGGTATTTTTCTGTTGCTTTGGCAAAAGAATATGCGTAAACTAGAACATATTGATCTACTGTTGACATTTGATGGCGATGCAATTCTTTTTCTCTTGTTTGACAGGCAGCTGAAGAAACAGATCGAAAACTGAAAGTATACGCCGTAGAAAAAAATCCAAATGCAGTAGTAACACTTCATGTGAGGAGATCTTATGTTCTTTTGGATTTCAGAGATATAGGCCATGAATATAATTTTCTTTGTAGCAAACGTACTTTCTGTCTGTAGCTCATACAAGAGTATTTTGCTACTGATAACGTACCTCATAAACATATCAAACTCTTGCATTGGGAACTTATTAAAGAGCATCATCAATGGTGATATGGGAATGTACCTTTAAATTCTAAAGGACGTCACCAGATTGATCATCTTCTATGGAAACTTCAGTCAATTTGTATTTCTGGACTGATTGTGGATAGCGACTACCTTTAAACAATAAGAGAATATACGTTGATGCTCAAGTTACTGAATCTAATGCAATATCTCCGTGCAACAGAGTTTGATCAAGCTAGAGGGCTGGGAATCACTTGTTACCATTGTCTCCAGTGATATGCGTAATTGGAATGCACCTGAGAAGGCTGACATATTGGTATTATTTTTATTGTCTAGTCAAGGCTCTTCATCACTACGTCAAATTTTCTGTAATTTTTTAACCTGATAGGTCAGTGAGTTGCTGGGATCCTTCGGTGATAATGAGCTCTCACCTGAGTGTCTTGATGGGGCCCAGAGGTTTCTGAAGGAAGATGGAATCTCAATCCCATCATCGTAGGTTTTATAATGTTTTTCCTCTCTCCCCTAGTTGAATAATATCTGATGTTCAATTTTTTTATCAGTTGGTAGTTTGTAACTGATTTTTTTATACTAGACCTATGTAGTTTTTATTCTATCATTCTATCACAGACTTGCACCAGCCATATATGAATATTGTTACATGTTGACCGATTGAAATGTATGAGTATGATGTCCGAATAATCCTTGCTTGTTACACTTGAGTCAATATTGTTACACGTCCAAATAATCCTAATCCCATTTTCCTTTCCAAATTACTTATTGTACTCTGTTTTTTTAACAGGTATACAAGTTTCATTCAACCAGTGACTGCTTGCAAACTTTACAATGATGTAAAACCACAAGCATCATGAGTCTCCATGTTTGGTTATTCTGCTTTATCTTTGCAAATTATTTTCCTAGATCGTCAATTGCTTATTTGGGCTTATATTAAAAATTGTACAGATCAAGTCTCATAAAGATCTTGTGCACTTTGAAACTGCTTACGTGGTCAAGCTGCATCGTGTGGCGAGGCTTGCACATACTCAACCTGTTAGTTTTATAATCTGAGTGCATGTAGATGTTTGTTCAGTTGTAATTTATTTACATCGACTGGTTCTAATGATTTGCATATTCATTTTGTTAAGTAGGTTTTTACATTTACCCATCCAGTACACTCAACAACTATAAGCAATCAGCGTTATAAAAAGCTTCAGTTTGATATTCCGCTTGACACTGGTTCAGCCTTGATTCATGGTATGATGAGATTCCTTCGACTCTCACCTTACTCTCTAAATTTTGTAAATAAACTTGCATGGCAGTGATTCCTTAATCTCCTAGAGAAATACTGCAACTAAGATATATGGATATGATTATCTGGTTTTGTGGTCCTTATCCATTTTGGTGTGGGGATTATATAAGTCAATGACAGGTTCAAATTTGAGATTGTAACTATCTATAGCATTCCAACTGTCCAACAGCTAATTTTTGGGAATTTCTTGCATTGAACTCACGAGAGTGTTCATAGGGAAGGTGCCCCAAGATATGAAAATACCTCCTCATTATGGACATCAACTTGGAAAAATACTCCTCATAATTAATTTGAAAAAAAATGGGAAACTGAAAAATATTCCTTCTGTATGTATATCAAACCTACATCTTGACTTCATTTTTCTCTTTTCAGGATTCGCAGGTTATTTCGATGCAATACTTTACAAGGATGTACATCTTGGTATTGAACCATCAACAGCTACCCCAAACATGTTTAGCTGGTATGGTGATCGGTGAATCTTTTAAATCATTACTCATCAGTAACATATATGATTCTACTAGGAAGCAAACATCAATCTCCTCATTATCCTTTAGAAAAATGCAAAACGAAATAAGCTATTCCTAAAGAGAAACTGCTTATTTCATCAATCTCCTCATTATCCTTTAGAAAAATGCAAAACGAAATAAGCTATTCCTAAAGAGAGAGTGCTTTTTTCATTGAGCTATGGCCTATGTGCTACTGTTAGTTAAATTATACTATTCTGATAACTTGCATTTATATAGGTTCCCAATATTTTTTCCATTGAGAACACCAGTTTGTGTTCAACCTGGTGATCCATTAGAAGTTCATTTCTGGCGTTGTTGTGGCTCTACCAAGGTATCCTACTCTCTGTCTGTATCTGTGAATTTCATCTTGATTCCATGTTTTGTTGATCTCCGGCCCCTAGTATTCTTTGATTACATGCAATTTTTCCTATAAATTGTTTAATAAACACCACTACACATACGAAATTCCCACGTTTATCCAGCCTTCATCTTGAGAGATCATTTATCAAACACTAAACACCACATTATTCATGATAATGATGACCATCCTCGAGAAGTTCTTATTTTGTGCTGTGCCCTAGCATGAAGTTTGGCTGCATGGTATAATTCAAACTTGGTAGCATAATATTTTGATGAAACGATTGCAGGTATGGTATGAGTGGTGTGTGACTTCTCCTTCAGCTTCACCCGTGCACAACACGAATGGCCGCTCGTACTGGGTGGGGCTGTAGTTCCTTCAAAAAACTTAGCATGCTGTTGTATACCAGATTGATAGCTGATTAGATTATTAGATTTAGCTTGCCTTCACCTTGTAATTCAGTAAGAACGTTGTTGGGAACCTGCTAATGTTTTTTGGCCATTAGTTGTGTCGTGGAGAATTGTGTATGAAATAGTATTTATTTATTTGAAATTTTGATCCATGATTGATTCATTGTTACTGTTTCTATTTGTTCCAAAGAGCTAAATGGTATCGTGTATGATATCTGAATTTTTTACAAAGATAATTACAAATTACAATGTAATACATATCTCTTGTTGGATTAAACATATTTAGACTTAAATTTTCAGGATAAACTATAATGTATGTTTTATATTAGTAAGGTTTTGAATAAAACACGATATCAGGTATTCTTAATATTAAAAAATAATGAAAAAGTATTTTTAGAAAATATGTTATTGCTTTCTTAAAAAGTTCGGATGTCAATTGCGAGTTCAATAACATTCATGTATCATTTTAGTAGGATATGCTAGTTGATGACGTTTAATATATACTCTAGAAGTTGGGGATTGAACATTTTTGTTATTATAAAATAAATTATATTTATTACCTCGATTTCTCTTCATATATATTCGATTTACCCCTTATCAGGTAAATTAGTAAACGTTATTCATAGCAAAACTAGCAGTTGAAGAAAAGGGAGTGAAAATAGATATTTCTTTTTAAATCCACTCACATGAATATAAAATCTTGTATTTATGCTCTTAGTGGGCCTAGCCTATCCGGCCCAAAACTAGCTCTATTTATTTAACACCGCCGACCTCGCTTTCCCCTTTCACTACAACATAATCATTATCGATTTGGAAATCGCCCTCTTCCAACCTCAACAATTCACACACATCCGTACCAGCCCTAGAATTCTGAAACTTTCTCCGTTCAAATTGTCGCGATCGATCAGATTTGGTTAGAGTTCAATCATGTACAACGGAATAGGGTTAACCACCGCTCGGGGATCTGGAACCAACGGCTACATCCAGTCCAACAAATTCTTCGTCAGGCCAAAAACCAACAAAGTCGTCAACGATTCCAGCAAGGGCTTCAACTCCGATCAAGGAACCGCCGGCGTGAGTCGGAAACCTAACAAGGACATTTTGGAGCATGACCGGAAGCGTCAGATTGAGCTCAAGCTGATTGTCTTGGAGGATAAGCTGGTCGATCAGGGTTACACGGAGGCCGAGGTCGCCGAGAAGCTAGATGAGTTGAGGAAGTCTCTCGAAGCCAAGGATAAGGATAATGATGATGATGGAGTAAAGCCCCTTACATCGGATAAGTACGTAATTTTTTTTACTCTCTGTGTGAAAATGAAAATTGGTTTCATCTCTCCTTTTTTTTATTTTGGTCGAGCTAGGTTAAAGCTGGTTGGTACGATTCTGTGATGTTAGCTTTTTCCCCAAATCCGTAATTATTTATAATTATATGAAAAAATATTTTACTTGTATAGCTGATTGTGATTTTGTTGTTAGGCGTATTAAACTGCTTAATGGTGTTTTGAATGATGGAAATTGCTTTGGTGGCATGGGATTTGTGTGCATGTAAGGTAATAATATCTGTTTTGTTTCCTTCGGTGTGGATATCAGGGTTTCGAAGACACAGAGTCATCAGATAGCTGCATTGAAGGAAAGACAGATGGAAACACTTAAGGCTGCGCTTGGAATAGAATCTGAAGCTGAGAGAGAGAAGAAGCTAGCACTAGATTTTAAGGCTAATCTTGATGAGGGCGAACTGGAGGACATCCAGAAAAGGGATAATGATACTGACCAGAGGGGTGCCAAGAAAAATATTGTAAAGAAAAATGAATCTGATACTAGTAGGGATTCTGATGTTGATGTTAGGAAGACAACGAAGAAGTCATCCAGGAAGCATAGGAAAATGTCGAGTTCATCAGGTTCAGAATCTCCTTCTGAATCAGATTCTGATTCAACAGATTCTGATGATCACCACAAGTCCCGTGAGAGGAGGACCCAAAAGTCAAAGAAGTCTTCAAAGATCAAGCGTAATAATTCTGATGATGACTACAACTCGGACGAGATAGATTTAAAGAAGTCTTCGAGGAGCAAGAGACATGATTCGGATGATGACTACAGCTCCGATGAGGTCCCTGAGAGGAGAAAACAAGATTTAAAGAAGTCTTCAAGGAGCAAGAGACATGATTCCGAGGATAACCACAGCTCCGATGAGGTCTCTGAGAGGAGAAAACAAGATTTAAAGAAGTCTTCAAAGAGCAAGAGACATGATTCCGAGGATGACTACAGCTCCGGCGAGATCCCTGAGAAGAGAAAGCAAGATTTAAAGAAATCTTCGAGGAGTAAGAGACATGATGACTACGAGATCCCTGAGAGGAAAAGACAAGATTTAAAGAAGTCTTCGATGAGCAAGAGACATGATTCCGATGATGACAACTGCTCCGACGAGATCCCTGAGAGGAGAAGGCAAGATTTAAAGAAGTCTTCGAGGATCCATGAACAGGACTCTGATGATGAACCACGTGAAAGTCCTGAGAGGAGAAAGCAAGATCCAAAGAAGTCTTCAAAAAGCAAACGCCATAATTCAGATGATGACTACAGCTCCGATGATAATAATGTTAGGAGAAAGCAAGAGGTAAAGAAGTCATCAACGAGCAAGCATCATGCTTCTGATGATGACTATAGCTCTGGAAGTAGCGTGGATAAGGGAAAGCGAGATCTGAAGAAGCCTTCATTGAGCAGGCGACATGACTCCGATGATGATTATAGCTCTGGTGAGAGCCCCGAGAGGAGGAAGCATGAGGTGAGGAGGCCATCGGAAAGCAGGCGACCTAATTTTGATGATAGGTATATCCCCGAAAAAAATCAAGATGATGACTACAGAAGGGGACTTCAGGATGACTACAGGAGGGAAACTCAAGATGAATACCGTAGTCATAAAAGAACTCGGAGCCCAGAGGACTATTGTTATGATAGCAGTAGGAAACCCAAGAGCGATAAACAAGATAAAATTGGTGGTAGGTATGGTCATGGAAGTGACACTGATTCTGATGAAGCACCGAGAAAGAGGAGGGAACTAGATGAGAGAGAGAGGGATGATTTAGGTTATGGTCGTGGTAGAAAAGATGGAAACAGCACAAGGGATGAAATAAGTAGAGGTAATGATCGGAATCAAGACAGATTGGAAGATGTGAAGTCGTTAATGAAGAAAAAAATCGGTTATGGTGATGATTCAGGTTCCAGAGGCAGAGAGAAGGATTTTGCACCTGAAGTTGATGGTTGGCAGAAAGAGAAGGATAGTGATGATGTATTGAGCACATTCAAGAAATTGGAGCAGCTACGTGAATCAAAGGGTGATGGTTCTGGAGATAGAAGTGAGGATAAGACTCGCTCTAGAAATGAGTCCCGAACTGAGAACAGGAGATATAATGAGGGCGAGGGTTACCGAAGAAGCACAAGAGAAAGAGGGGATGGTGAGGATCGTTATGGAAGAAGAGAAAGAGGAGATGGTGAAGTTCGTTATGGAAGAAAGCATGAAAGAGATGGAGATAGAGACTCATATAAGAGAGATCGTGAACCTCGACAAGAAGCGGACTGGACAAGCAATAAAGATGAGAGAGGTGGGGAACACAGCTCGAAGAGGGCTAGATATGAGGAAAGACCTTCTAGTGGAAGGAGACACTATGAGGATGACAGGAATGACGACAGGCGGTCTAGGCGCCGGTAAAAAAATAAATGGGATTGCGGTTGCGAATTGTAAGTTATCTTTCATCCGTTCCGGTGTTTTCATGCAGTCCAAGTTTCATGAAATAGTTTTTCTTGCAATTTGTTGTCTGACAATTTGGTCTACTTATACATTTCAGCTTGGCGGCTGCTGTTAAGGAACTATTTGCTCACGATGGTGTAGAGCAACGGAGATGCAAATGGTGAACATGAATTTGTGCTGGTGGCAGAAGAAGACTAATGAATGTATTGTGATTTTGTAATACCATATGGCGTGGTTTGCTATGAATTCTATTTCCCTTGTTCTTTGCGATTTCCAATGGTGTCAAATTGATGATGCACGCTTTAAATCAATATGAATTTTCTTCCAACAGCCACATGGAATCCTCTCTTCTTCTGTTGTTTTTTTGATACTATGCATCTATGTTTCGTGCTTAATATGATTTGGTTGTTTTGAGTGTAGGAATAAGGCTGTCTTTAACCACTTTTAGTATCTAATTTCGTATTACTTTGTCCCAAAATACAAATATCAAGTCTTTTTCTTTGCCAAAATATGAAAAAGTTGTCTTTGGATTTGCGAAGTGTTTTTTCTGTTCTTTTATATTCTAATAAAATTTCAAGCATTTACACTAGTGTAAAATTTGTAGCATGCATCTATATAGTTTGAAACCCAAGTTTCCAGGCACGATTTGCGGCAGCATCGATGTTTAGGACATATAAACTCGTTTATCTTATTCTCAATAAATAGGATCTATTGTAAAAATATTTTCACACAAATCAAAGACACCTTTGTCGCGTGTGTGTGTATTGGAACAAGATACCACTTCTGACATATCTCAGAAACAGGGGCAGGCAAATGCAAATAATTTATATATGTACATTACAATATATTTTAGTGTACCAAGAATGAATTGATTTGGTGGGTTAACAATTGATTACAAATTAAGAGCTGAAGGGATGGAGTGATGGCGTTTGCGTTGGTGGGAAACCCATTCTTCATAATTCTGAAGCAGCTGTTGTAGAAACAATGGCACCAGCTGATCCACCAGAGCTTGCATCATTCTATGCCAACAAAATCATATCAAATACATAATTATTCTATTTCTGCAAATCTCAAATATATACACTCAACGCTCACATATTTCCTGGGCCCTCAACAGTTGAGGAGGGCAGCACTGTAAATGGCTGCGTATATATCTGCAACCAACAACATTATATCTCAAGATTTCACCATTAAAACCACATGATGCACATAAACTAAAGATGACTAGAGTTGGACATCAACCTCAAGGACAAGGTTTAATCTCACATCAACATCCAGAAATTGTTCCGAATCAACGCTTTCCCATTTCATGATGTTCTGCATCGAAGCTGCGCAAAATCGTCAACAAGAATTGGAGGTTGCAAAGCATCTATCTGATTTGCATGCTAAGTGACCTCTATTTATGCAGATGGAAATATCGAATTCAGACACCAGGGGATGTTGCTAACCTTGCTGTGTCACTTAGAATCTAGAGAACCGACGCATTGAATATACCTGAAAAGTGCTCATCCTGGCTTTCCACCATCTCAGAACCCTCAAACTGAAGCATGAAATCCAAATATCAAGTGTGCAAGTCCAAAGAAAATACAATAAATGGGAATGTACAAGCTTACTTTGCAAGATATCATCTCAACTACACAATCTTCAGCAGTTGGAGTTACTTGTAAGTCTATAATAGGCGCCACTTCAAAATTTAGAAGCCTAATCCGCGGAAGGATACACCTGACGATTTACATGGTCTCACCGGATTAGAACGAAATAGGAAGCAGAGCTATTGCAGCAATCCAAAAGGGAAATCCACCAATGAATTTTTGTGTTTGTTAACGTTATCTTGCATAGTGAAGCCACAATTCTTCTTTTCAAGTGAAAAAGAAAACTCTTCTTTCATACACCATCACCATTTAGTTAGAACAATTTATGCAATAAAATCACCTCCATTCACTTGGAGCTGCACTTTTCTGAGTCATGGACTACCATGATACAATTTTACACAGCATTCTTGTCAGGATTTTTTAAAACAAGTATTTCAATGGAATTCAAATTTCATATTAATCGAGCCCAGTTTGTACATTCAGAGCTAAACATCAATTGATGAACTCAGCAATATGGAATAAATATAAAAAATAAAAAAGTGAAAAAAGGAAGAGAAATCTCTACCTGTACAAATTGGAATCAAGGGGTTGATAACTCTGCAAGGCTTTTGAATTCAAGATTGTTTCAATCCCAGATGAATCACTCAAAAAATGACTAATATGATAAATGCTGCTGTCACCATCACCATAATTGGGAATCTTTATCCTCTCCTTCCTGCTTGCAGAAAGGTTTGCTTTCTTCACATTTTGCTCTGACAACTTAACACTCACTTTCATCAACCCATCTCTGTCCCTTCACAAAACATTTCAACACACCAAACATTCACTAGGTAGCAGGAAAAAAAATGCAAGAAACAAAATTTTGAGCTGATGAATATGTCTCTAGTACCTGTTTCTGATGGTCTTTCGAAAGCGATACTCGATAAATGGGGAATGGAAGGTGTGGATTTTACAAGTGGCCATGGATGTAAGTGCTGGCATCTTGGATGAAGATTATATAGGGATAAGAAGAAGATGAACAAAAAAGTGATGATGGGGAAAAGCGCCAAAAGTTGTTCTGTTAACTTTATATCTAGTGTTGTTGCTACATATGCTTAAATTTCTTGAGACACATTGCGTGTTGTATGCATCATATTATAAACACAAAACACTGTACTGATAAATTGTATTAGAAATTAAATGAATTAAGTCAAGATTTTTTACAGGGAGAGCGTCAAGCAATATAAAAATGAAAATATATGTGTGATTCTAAAATAAATTGTTAAATTTTAACGTTCAGAAGACCACGTTTAATGCAATTATGAATGTTTAATATGATTGTGTATGGTAGAAAATAGCTAGTATATGATGCGTGGTTCTTCAAAATTTTTGACTCTTTGAATCTACTTAATTTTGAAGAATAATGAATTGATTAATCGTGCCATTTCTAACGAAAGTGCCATTTTAATAAGATGTAAGTAGGTGACTCGGATTGTGAACCAGAACCATTAGAGCTCTCGAGTTTGTCCAAAAACAAAAAAAGATGCAAGTTTTCTTTTATAATAGTGGAAAGTAGTAGGCAATCTTTGGATGGAATTATGTGAGAAAGTAATGAACAATGACGGCAGTTTGCATGTAAATGAGTTTAAAAAATGGCGGATTTCATTCAAATGAGAAATAACAAACTATTTATGCAAGACCCAAAACTCCCCAAATCTTCAAAAGTATGCTGAAACTCCATCTTGATTAGGCCTTGAATATCATAATCATTTTTAGTTATCTGGTGTATCTCTCCAACTTTTTCGACGAGTCCATTCGAACTATTTTTTACGAACGACTTGCTTCGAAATATTCCATTTGAACCATTCCCTTTGAGTAGGGGTGTAATCGAACTGAGTCGAGTCGAGTAGTATTGCTTTCAAGTTTGACTCGTTTATTATCGAATACTTGAATTATTCACGAACTTAATCAAATATTAACCAACTTTCTAAATATAGATTTAAATTCAAATAATAATTATTTTCTTTTGTAATAAGTCAATTTAGTCAAAAAAAATATTATATTTACTCAAATTATTCTTTTCTTGTAAATAGCAAAGTTAATAAAAGGTTTATTATACTTATCACTATCTAAAGAATAAAAATATAGTTTTACAAAATTAGAAATTTCATATTTCTTATTATTCTTTGCTAACGAGTTTACGAATCAAATACTACAGAGCTCAAGTTTGACTCGTTTAGCTAACGAACTTTACTAAACAAGCTCGAAAGAGCTTTCATCAAGATGAGATTCGAGTAGCCGAGCTCATTTACACCCCTACCTTTGAGTTATTTCCTTTTGAACCTCTTCAAATGAGCTTCAATCCTTCTAGCTAAATAGGCTAAGACATTCTGTACATGCCCAAAGTAAGGCCCAATCTGTCACAACAAAAAGAAAGTTAATTTTATTCCAGTAACAAGTAACAATAACCTCCTCACCTTTATATGATACCATTGGAGGAAAGTTAACCAGATGAACTCACATCATCTTAAACTTCTTAATTTCTTAAAACACGAACACATAGAATATCCATGTCATGATGAAACACATAAATCAAAGGACGCAAAAGCAGAACAAAAATAAAGTTATCTCTTATGTATGGTCTTCTAAAGTCAAGAGAAAACCACACCCAAGTTCCCTACCCTTTTCCGTCAAAAAAAAAAAA
>AYJT01046242.1:0-11823 GCA_001278415.1 Ocimum tenuiflorum
CTTAACGTGTTAACCTAATAACTACATCATTGTTATGTTATTTAATACATTATATATAATAAATTGACCATTGTTGTATTAGTATCATTATTATATAATAATACTTAATCATTATCTGTAAAAACACAATAATGACATACATATTAACTAATAATGTGAGTTATAAGTGATTATAGGAAAATGAGTTATCACAATAATGCACTATATATATAGGGTGGTGATTATGTGATAAATGAGTTATTAGGTGATAAATAATAATAAATCACGGTCGTCCAAATTTTTTAACCAACATGCATGATTTTTCAACGAAAATGCATAATCGTAAAATGCATGTGTAGTTATAACATTATGCATGTAGAGCGATAATATTATACATGATTCTAAATTTATTGAATAACAATCGTTAGATTTGGAAAATAGATGGATAAGATTCATTATTATTTATCACCTAATAAACACTTATCATTTGATTACAAACCTATATATATATATATAGGGGAGCATTCAATGCGGGCCATCCCTTAGGTCTTAAAAGTCCAAATCTAGTTCATTTAAAGTAAAATCCAACGGTTGTGGGGAACATTATTAGAACTTCATTACATCTAATATTATCTTTCATTATAAGGGTATTATTGCCAATATATACTAGTTTGTCACCTGCGCGATGCACAGTATCTGTACATTGAAAAATGAAATATGATTTAAGTATTTTTTTTTTAAATAACAAATAAGTAACAATCTAGATTATCCATAGATTGAATGGGCGAATAAGATGGTCTCCGATGAAATACGTGTTGCTTTGTTACGATATGAATTTTATAAAATGCATGTTATTTTGATCTTATTTGACAAGTGTTTTATTGAGTCAAATCTTTATCATTTAGATTATCAAATTTGATAGTTATAATCATTACTTATTTAAATACATACTTGATAGTTAATAACTAATTATCATTTAATTAATATATACATATATATATATATATATTGTTTTATATAATTATATAAGTACACAGATACGTGTGTATCCTTGTATAAAAATCAGAACTAAAAGTTTATTTTGTATTTATTTTATCAAAACATTATTCTTCTTGGTAATTGGGAATGCCACGAAATTTGAAATATATAAATAGATGAAACTAATGTTTAAATTCTATTACCATATATCCATAAAATTAAAAATAATATATAAAAATTTGTAATGTCATTCATTGATAAAAAAAATATTATGCTCATAAAAATGTTATATTTCGATATTAATTATTTTAATTATTAAAAAATATCAAATAAAATTCAAATTGTCATTAAATCTAATTATGCTACTTTCCTGTAGTTTAATTTAATTTATTTATAACTCGTATATAATTTAAATAAAACTTATATTTCGTTATATTTCTGTTTGGATCCCACATGGCCTTTCTCCATCATGTATATAAATTAAAATGTTTTGTGTTAATTTTACTTTATTTTAATAACTTATAATTAATAAATAATTTTCATACCTCCACCAGCTTCCATTCTAATCATCTATTATTCTTTATTAATGAAATACATTTAATTCTTTAAATTAATCTTAAATTATTTAAATAATATATAAACATTAAATAATTTAAGTAAGATCATATTATAGTATATAACCTCTATGATCATGCTCAGTCAACTAATAAAGCAAAATATTTAATTTATACAAGTTTGATAATTTATAATTAACAATAATTTAAATAAAATTATGTTCTCTTTTGTTTACATTCCTACCTTCGTTGATTAAAAATTAAAAATTATTTTAGTTTAACTTTATTCATTTTTATACCTGTAACTAATAAGTAATTTATCACACTTCCACTTATTTTGATTTGTCTCTATCATTCATCATTGTCTAAATAAATTATATTATTTTGCATCATATTAATATATTGTGATAATTTATGATTAATAATAATTCAAATAAAAGTATTACACCCTTTGTTTCCATTTGGATCATCTCTCATGCATATTGAATTTATGATCGAAACTTTTGTTTATTTTTTATTTAGTTAAATTAGAAATATAACGTCAACAAACTCAACTACTAAGAACTTAAAAGTGAAATACAAATAATATATCTTAATCAAATCCAAGTATAAATTTTATACAAAGTGGATAAAAAATGCATACTCACATTTATATTTAACAAAAAAAATAATATTAATTAAGAAATGTAATATAATGTGACAAATACTCAAAATAAAAGATGTGAGAATATATATAAACAACAAAAAAATAATGAAGATAAATTGAGAATGAACAACAAATATTCATTCAACAATGAACAAACACAATGATTATCGATAATAGTATTTAAATTTAAAAGCAATAAATAACAAAATAAATTGTATTTCATTTTTTTTATACTAAAAAGAGAGGATTTTATTTCAAAAAAAATTGTATTTCATTTCATGGAGATGAACAATGAAAAATACTAAGATTAGTTAACAAAATAAAATGAAAAACTATTGATAATTACTTGCATTATCCAATTACACAATTGATAATAGTCAAGAAAAAAATAAGGAAAATGGTAACTACATGATATACAACAAATCTAGATCAATAACATATGGAATGAAAAAGCCACATAAGAGTCTACCATGACTCAACTAAGAATGTTGGAAACTGTTGCCCGCTAAACCACTAAGATAATGTAATTTCTTCTCACGTAGTACCAATCTCTATGACATTCTCTAAAAAAAAAGCTCTTTGGCTACAACTGCTATCAAACCTTGAATAATGATGACTATACTTTTGAAATTGTGATGCAACATAACACATATTTATAGTGATAGAGGATTATATAAAGTTGTTATAATTAATATATAATTAATTTAAAATATTAATTATATTTCATAATTAATATTTATTCCATAATTAATATTATGTTTTTCTACCATAGGAACGTAATATTCTATAATTAAATTATATTTATTTATAGAAGGTTCGTTTGGGTGGCATAGATTCTTCCATATATAGTTAATTATTACAATAAATAAAATCAATTTATTTAGAAAAATTAATTTGGAGGAAAAAGATGAGCTCTTGAGAGTTCTCTTTTTATATAATATATATATATATAGATTGAGCACGTATATGGTAGTTTCTGAATTAATGGAATATGTGTCCAAATCCACCAATAGCCATTATTCTCCAATTTTCACATATATTCATATATTTACCAACAATTTAAATAATGAAATACAAACTACTTAAATTCACTCTACAAATAAGAAAAATTAACGTGTTCAAAAAAAATATATGTAATAAATGAAGAATAGTGTATACTGTGATGAAGATATTTTATAATTATAATGAACTATTTCATTACGTAGTTATCTATATAAAAATATAATGAATCAATTAAGCAGGTACAATGAAGTATTAGTGTAATATCAATGAAGTTTGCCAAATTAAGGGTTATATTTGTTTTATATTTGTATAATATATAATTTAAATTTTTTAATAAAATGTATAAGTGTATATAGAATATCAACACATGTAGAAACGTAGAGATGCATTGAATTATGTATTGATGATGAACTTTACAAAATTGCATAATATTGTAATATATTATATGATGATCTTGTTTAAAATGTGTTATTTGTATAATGTAAATGAACTAATAGTTATTATAATATTCACGGTAATAAAACATGGTGTAATAATTTACTCTAATAGTAACTCCAAATATTAAAATTTTTGAGTAACTGAAGGAACCATTTACTTCTTTAAATACCACACAAAGCCGTAATTATGACATGTTCAGTAATTTAGATTGCAAACAATTACTAATATATTCTTAGGCAGCATAACTGACACATTTAACCCATACACATGGCACAATAGCAACCATCTAATAAATATAATGAATAATTAGGATATGCTCGTAGTTTGCAGTTATAAAATAGTTCGCAAAAGATCACAACTCTCTCATCTATAAATTTAATGTCATCCACTTTTGATATTTTGATATGCAAATTTTGAAGCTATTTGTGGCTAGTGTCGAGAAGCGATGATGGCATTATGATCGCTTATCAACTCCTAGCCCTCCGGTTTTTTTTGTTACATATTTTTTCAAAGGTCTTGAATCTCTTTCAATCCGCAGATACAAAATAGAAAATGACTAAAATTGTTAAGAATAATGTTAGATTTATGTCAACCCTCGATGATTAAAATCCTTAGGATTAGTTTGATCCAACTGTAAATATCTAAATAGTTGAGAACGATGTAATAGATAGTCAGTTGGACGCTCAACGAGCCGAAGATTGGATCTGAAAAACTTCGAGACTAAGGATCAGACTAAAGGGAAAACAAAGAGAATTGAGTCAGTCGATCAGTTCCACAACAGTCAGAACTGAAGTTGAAAACAGTTCTGAGAAAAACCCAGTTGAGGAATTAAAAAGAAGAAAGACAAATTCAGCTTAGGACACTCATAACTGATAGCTGCAGATCAGTTATGAGGGTTATTGCAACTGACAGTTTTCAGGGGGAAGCTGTCTCAGTTGTAACTAAACTAGGATACACCCAGTTCAGAACTTACATCTTAACTGAGGCTGGGTCAATTAGGAAACTGACAACTAGGATTGAAACCACCTCATCCTAATCAACTCACATACTGCCAACAAAAAGGCAGATATTCTGATACAAGCAGATCATATGAAACAACGATCATAAATGTGTTAGAACGGCTATAAAGTACATCTTCAACATCCATCTCAACGGTCTGAACTACAAGAAGACTATAAATAGCTGAAGAGATGAGAAAAACCAAGGAGAGGGTAAGCAACATATTGGAGATCAAATCTTAAAGGAATAACTTTCAGACCAACCCCCCATAATCTGCAGCACCTCACCGATCATCATCATCATAGCAGATTTCGTTAATTCCCCTAGCTCAGACTTTTGTCTGAAACCATTTGTCTCGTTCATGAAGGAAACGCAAACATTCAATCCTGCCAAGGACGTGGAGCGTGAGTAGATTAGGAGAAGATCGAGTTATGTCCAACACCATCCTGAGCAGTAGTTGGCCTCTGAACCTCTATAAAATTTATGTGTTAGTTTACTGTTTTTTGTTCTCTACTTTATTTTTTAACTGAACAATCCATGCATGTTAAACCAACAACTGAAATAATTGCTCAGCTAACAAAGTGAGCTGATTCACATAACTTGAAACGTCTAACAAATTCTCAAAGATTTATATTAAAACTGGTCAGCTCAATTGACGAGCATGTCCTCAAATTATTTAATTCAAAACTTGACAATTTTCATTGAGTTTCAACTGACCCATCTAGAGTCAGTCCCTTTTAATCCAGACCCTAAGTTTAAATTCCGCATTTACATGTTTTATTTTAATTATTCTTTATGCCCATCACTTGCTCCAGAAATAAAAAAACTGAGTTGATACCAACATTTGGTATCAGAATGGGTTGTTTAAAGGAGGCTACCTAAATGATTAACTATAATGATATAAAAATACTGGTATTTGAGTAGGTTGTCTTATAAATAATGATATTAACTGATACCTCATCAGTACTCAAAATCAATTCAAGTGATCAAGACAACAATCTAATATCAAACTAGAAAACAGAAACTGTTGAATGATAAAACTCAACTGGAATCTAGAACCAACAAAAATGCAATTGTTCTGAAAGCGGGAAAATTTACTATTCTGAGCTCACGCTCTTTTATGTATATATAGATATAGATAACACATAAATTTTGTGATTCATTTATCGTTATATAATTTATATTTGACAAGTAAATTATTTCATTTCTTATAAAAACATTTTTTTTTCATTTATTAAAGTATGATTTATGTTTTTCATTTATTATAGTATGTTTTTCATTCATTATAATATAATTTCTTATGACTATCGAATATAACAACTAAAGAAAGGTTTTAAATTTGTTTAATTCATAAACTTAAAAAACACAAGAATAAACCTATATCAACTTAATATATTAAATTATAATAGTTTATTTAAATTACATTTTTGTCACTTTCAGTATTAAAAATATCATCAATAATATTTTTTTTTCTATTATTATATTTACTGTGTACTTATATTACAATTTATATTTATGCAATAATAAGTAATAAAAGGCTCGATTAAGTCACTCTATGTCATTTTTCTAAAACATTATATTTTCACTGATATTATTTTTCTTTTATATTTATTGTTATACTATTTTTTTCAAAATATATAAAAAATATGTTTCCAATGATATACAACTTAAAAATATAATTTTATTTATCATGTCTTAATATGAGTAATTATGTTGGGTTGTGCGACGTGTTGAGGTTCGTTTTTTATATCGGATTAAGGACTCTAAGGAAACAAAGATGGATTTGACGTAACGGTTACCCGGAAATGTTTAATGTTCCTTGAGTTGGTCCAGACATGATATTTGTTGTTCAAAAATAAAGGTGTTACAGAGAATTATAGTAGAAATCCGATGAAACAATGATCGGACTTAGAGCAAATGTGACTAGGTGTGAGAAGTATGTGAAGAAAGGCTAGAATATGTGATTTGACCCTACAATCACATATTTATAAGTGTAAATGGAAGAATTTTAAATCTAGCTAATCTAAGTGGGCGAAAATATAATAATTTTGGGGTCAACATGTGAAGATATGTGGAATATCCTCATTCACGTGTTGCCTCCATTTCGCTTTTTTATTTGAGACGATTTTGGATCCTTCTGCACATGTTATTTCCGTGTCAGTGGCATCTCGAGCCACTTTTTGAGGCATCTCGTGCCTGGAACAGTTTCAAGGCGGTCGCTGGAGTTCTTCTTCAAACCTAGTTATTGAGGGACTCCATGGGTCCGCTCTTCGAACAGTCTCACGACTTCGATCTTCGAGATGCTTCTCGGATGCTATTCCTCGAGCATCTTTGCAACTTCACCCATCAAGGTGCTCCTTGAACAACTTTGCAACAAGTTTTTCCTTCGATTTGGTTGTGGTTCGCTGCTAAAGATTTTGATCCTAAACCCTTGTGTAAGAGGGGTGGGCAGTGCCCACGTCAACGGCATGTAATTTCCTTGAAAGAAAATGGGGTAGGTGACTATGATTGATGAGGGAGGTAGGTCGGTAGTTGTCGTAGGGAAATAAAAGTGATGCTAAAAATTGGTATTCTAAAACATTATAAATTTAACCAACCATAACTAATAAATAATTATTTTAAAAATATTTATAGATTAAGTAATATCTATTGCATCGAAAATCAATATGTACCGTAATATTAAGAACAAAATATTTTCAACACAATTTGCAATTTCTTCAATATAATTTTTCAATTGAAAATTTACCTGGGATTGTAATAATCATTCTAACAAAATAGTCAATCATTGATAAAATAAATAGTTAAATGTAATATAGTCTATCCAACTGCGGAATTGAGAAGTATAAAGATAATCCCTTAACTCAAAAACTACAGGCAAATACAATCAGATATATTTCATGTTTTTATTAATATTGTAGTTATATACTTGAAAAGTGTAATAATCCTAAAATTTTGGCTCGGAATATTTCGTGGATCGGCCTTAGCGGGACACCATAGATATGCATTTTGATGATGATCAAGATTAGTAATAACTAGTCATTATTCCATGATATAATAAGGAGAATAATTCTATGAAGAATACCAAGATCATTTTTATTCGGAGTTCCTTCCGAAATTTATCGATTTTAAGAAGAAGATTGAATTTTGATCTATTTAGGACACGGTATATAAGTATATATCGGCGAGTGTGAGAATACATGTTACACACATTTTATAGCGTGGGCGCCATCTATTTATGTGTATTTCTATGAGGAATACACTATCGTTACTATTATTATTATCATTATAGTTGCCGCAGCTACTACTAATGATATATTATTATTATTACTATTAGAATCATTATATAAATTATGTATGTACATGCATGCATGCACGTGTGTGCGTGTGATGTATATATATTAAATTATACACGTGCAGTGTTGTGCACGCTGTCCTATGTTCATTCTACATGATAAATTATCTAACCAATTTTATTTCCAAGCCGACTAATTTTAATTGGTTTAATTAAATTATTTTATCTAACTCATCAATGCTACACATGACACGTTACAATGGTTGCACCACATGAGAATTTTAATTTCATGAAAATCATACTATAAATTTGAATTCCTCCACTAACTTGTCATAAACTAACAAAATAGTAGTTCGTGGTCCACCAATAGAATTACATGCAAAAGGATGAACGTTACACTCAACTATCACACCACATAACTCTCTCTATCTCCTCTCTTCCCCCAGTTTTTGTCCATCCTCTCCTCCTCCCTCTTTTTCAATGATTTCTTCCATCTTTCAAGAAAATCTTCATGTATTGAGGAGTGTAGACCCATCCCAAACATACAAGGCTTGAAAACGACCATTTATGAAGAGGAAGTCAACTTTTTGGAGGAACCAAGATCAAAGGTTTTTACCCTTTCTCCTTTGGTTATCTTCTTTCATGCATGCCTACACATATGTAGCATGAATGTATTGGTGAATATTTGAGTGTATCTGGGGCACTGGTTTGAGTTGATTTCATTGAGTTCTCGATTTTTGAGTGATTTAGTGCACTTAGGCATGAGATAAATTTTTGGTGAATTTATATGGCAAACTACACTTGTTGGTGAGTCTCTCCATAATTTTCAGCTCATACCTCTTCTAGAAAAATCATGAAAAAATCGACAGAGTTGGATGTCATGTTCTGAGAAAAACTGATGTTCACAAAATGTTCTTCAATAGCGTGTCCATTTGAAACGAAACCTGTCAAAACTCTTTTTATGGTTTTGTTCATCTATGTTTCTAGTTTTGATTCCACAAAAGTTGGCTTAAAAATATTAAGTTTTATTATTTGTTTTATTTTTAAAATCTACCCTATTTTAGACTTTTTAAATTTGAAAAGTCTAAAACCCAATCTACCAAGATTTTATTTCCTCCAAATATCTTTGAAAATAACATAGTTGTGCATCCTTTCGACCCTAATTTTAATATATGTCATATCAATGAGTTAAGGAAATTTTCCAACAAGTTTCGTATCATTTCGATGTATGTGTGATTTATACGGAATTTTCTAAGTTTCTTTGTCATATAGAGGATAGTGAACGAAATTGAGTTCGAAAAGTATACTTAACCATCTCCAATTTCCTTGAAATTTTTACTGTAAGCCAAACACTGGTATAAGTATATTTATACCAATTTTTAGCCCCTAAATTCTTGTACAAAAGTTATGAAAAATCCGAAAACCCCGCTGCCCCTGTTTTCGGACTTATGTTTTGCGATGTGATATCTTGTGCAATCTACACTAAATGGTGATTTATCTTTGTGGTTTCTTTGCTTGAGGTTAAAATATGAGTCGTTGGGAATGTATGCATAAAATTTAGCCCAATCCAACACAGGTTTCTATTTTTAATGCATTTTACAAAGTTATCACCGAATAGGCTCGGGATTGGCTTTAACACGACAACTTGAATATATTACGTGTGCACGTATTCGAACTACCCTTAGAATATATAGATATGCTACTGTATTTTAGGCATATTATGAACTAAATACACTCATGAGGAGTGTGGTGGACGTATATGATCGACTCTACGTGTGTTGTAGACTAATTCTTATAAGTGCTGATCCTTATTTGTACCTTAATCGTTTAAGTGACAAATCGAATGCGTGAAGGACCATTCCACAAGTAAAACGGGTACTTATAACGTAGCACCGTACCATCTTACTGGGTGAGCTTTCTATATATATAAAACTCAAACGAAATTTTTTTTCCAAAGATGTTTTCCCGAAAGCAAAAAACATGTTTATTTTGAAAGAATGAACGTCGACAATGTATTATGTGTCATGCTATTGATATCTTGTTGATAATGATGTTGCTTGAAGTTTTAATACATATGCTTGAAAAATTCGACGAATGGTCAGATGTTCCCCCTTCATGGGGGATGGACCGATGCAAATGCTTAGCCACTTGGCTTGGGGTTTACCTTACCTGTGGAACAGTGAAAGGAGTGGCCACTCCCATATCACTCGGAATGTATGATGATTGATGATGTATGTGATATGATAGAAATAATGCTAGCACAAAATGAGTTGAGGTATCTCGTGAAATAAAATCTTTCTTTTAGCTTTTGCAAGTGGATTTTGAAAAACCTTGTAAGCCAGGGAAAGTTAACCAATGTTGCATTATTATTTTTATCGTATGTGTGTTTTTTGGCATGTGTCCACTAAGTGGATTCAATGCATTTCTAAACGCGCATGTTACAGGTGACTGGAGGTGAAGACGATGCGTGTCGTGGTTCTCACTTGAAGAAACATCAGTTTTGGCTTTAAAAGCTTAAGTCTAGCAGATATTAGGTTGTTTTCAGTTGCACACTCATAGCTCAGTTATCAGTTTCAAAGTCAGTTCTAGTTTGTAAAGCAAGTAAACTGAAAGCGACAAGGAGACAAGATATTTATAGAGGTTCGGAGTACATTCTCCTACAACCTCTCTTCCTTCTAAACTGAAGGGAATTTGCTATCTAGTTTGCTTTCGGTGTTTGAACATAGATTACAAAAGTATATCTTCTCAGTGGTTGGGCTTCATTGCTCAAGGACTCGGGCACTTGCAGTCTTCGGAGCTTTGATCGAAGATCCTTGCTGCACGACATCTACATGGGTTGGAGGTCTTGATTCTATTCAAGAATGGCGAGGAATTCTCAAACGAAATGTTCTGAGTTGGTCCTCAGAATCTGCTACAAGTATTAAGCTTGAAGCAGTTCTGCAGATTTCAGCAAGTGTTTGATCCTCGAAAACTTTTCTCGTGCTTGAAACACAGTGAGTATGAAGTTCTCTAAGTAGTAAAATCACTTTAGAATTTTGGTAATGAATACTAGAGCCAATGCTCAATATTTATAGGCTCATTTCAAATAGAGCTATTGGGGGTTGGTGGCGCCCTGTCGCTTTCGGTGATGTGCAAACCATCACCGTCTTTCGGTTACCTGTTGAAAGCTTTTTGGTAGCCTTTACGGAGATCCTCCAATTTTTAAGAATCTTTATCCATCGGTCAATGGATGTTCTCTTCATCCAATAGACAATAACCAGGTTGACTGATTTTCAAGTTCAACCTACTACAAGTTCGAGGAAGATCAGTTCTGAGCATTCTCTTGACGAAGTCCATTATTCCTCCTTTTGTCTGGGCTCAGTTTTCTTCACAGAAAACTGGGTTAGTTCTCTTCCTCAAAACTGGGTCAGTTCACTCCTAGAACTGTCAGTTCTGGTTCATCAACACTGAGTCAGTTCTCCCTTAAAACTGTCAATTCTGAATTCCCATGAGTTTGATCCTTCGTCTTTGCCTTGAGCTCTTCAGTCTTCAGACTTAAACTATTTGACGTAATGCTCTAAAATATTACATGGATAAAAATACTGAGGGTTTTATAATATTACTCAAAACATACATATTCCTAACTGTATTTGATATGTCATTTATTTTACATATTTTTGTGATTATTTTTCCACCGGTTTTATATGTTTTATTGCTTGGAAGGTATTACTTGGATTATTTTTGTGTTTGGTAGGTTGGAATGTGTTTGAGAACAAAAAGGAAAGATTTTTGTGAAGATTGGAAGGAAAAATCATGCAAGAACTCGTAGCATAATTCTGAGGCAGAAGCAGGATGAAAAATTGGATCACGCTTTACAAAAATACATCAGTAAAGCCAGCGGGATAAAAGAGAAAATTTTCATATCTTCGAAGATATACATTCCAATCGAGATTTAC